>MU183745.1:0-46328 GCA_016904865.1 Pissodes strobi
AAAATGTGATTTTGGCAACTTGTTTTATTCCCATCTATCATACTAATCACTAAAACTTTGCGAATGCAATTTTCTAACATCATCTGAGGTCCATAGATTAGTTTGCGCCCGGCCATGGCCACCTAGATCCAATATTAAAACTGGCTCTAAAAAAATCAAGAAGGCGTAAAAACTTTTTAAAATACCACATTCCGATCTAGAATTGTCTCAGAAATCCAAAAATGTAAAAATATACAGGGTGTTCCATTTAAAAATTTGAAACTGGAGCCATTTCCGGTGAAACCGGAAGTGACCGGAAAGTGAAAAATATGCGAAAATTGTCCTTTTCCTATACCATTTACCTACACAAAATCTCATTTTGATAAATCTAATACCCTAGAAGTTATGACTTGTCTAATTGATTCGTTGACACCCGGTATATAAATCGATTACAGTCCCACAAGCTTTTAACGTAAATTTTGATTTAGCCTTTTTTCCGCCCACATCGGAAGCATCAAAATACCACCATTTTAGAGTGTACCAGCAAATCCACGAATCGATGGGGAATAAAAAGAGCCTTTGGTATGGGTCTGGACTAAAAAGCATAATTTGTTGACCCATTTGACATCACAACCTATAGCCCCTGATTTTATGTTAACTATGATTTATTTTTCATGCAAAGCAGGATGTAATGTGTAGCTGTAAAAAACCGAATACCTATATTTTGTTCAAGCCTATGTCCACACTGCAATGGTATGTCATGTTCTAATTCAGCTGTTCAACTAGATGACAATGATGAAGTTAGATTTTCTTTTAATAAATAGCTCTATTTATGTGTATTGGATACATTTTTCTGTAATGATATTTTTTACATTAAAAAATCAAATTTTACAATTATTTTTAGGCACTCATTAACGTATATTATTATGATGTTTCTCTCGCATTTTTAGTAGTCGTTTCATATTTCTACGCATGTTAAAAACTATTGCGGATAAAAAATAGCACATTCATTTTGTTGATCTCTGCCCTTTAATTATGCTCCTTTCATTATTTTTTTCATATCTACAGTTTCGTAGTTACGGAGCCATAATTAAAACATATACCGATTTTCAAGATGGAGGACTGATTTTGAGAACTTTTGGTAAACGAGGTCAATGGGGACTTTTAGTATGTTAAAAAGCACGTATAATAGTATATTTTTCCGGTTATCTCAGCTTTATGTTAATTTGTTTTTACGTTTTTATTAAAATAACTTGCATATAAAATATTTTCATTTGTCTATATTCATGTTAGTCTTTACCTATATTGATTCCTAGTATCTAGTATAAAAATTTATTATATGCAATAGAAACTATTAAAATTCAATATGGCAGTTTAACACAATTCTTGATCCAAGTGAAATTGCAAAAGCATCCAAAACACCAATGTCCCTATTACGTATACTACTTTCTGGCTACTCACCCCATTATTATGAAAATTTATGATAGCTCGTTGTACTATCGAGGTACTCATGGTGACATCACTACAAAACTGTCAGAGCATCTTGTTATTTTCTTATATATATCGACAAGATAAAAATCTGTTCTAGAACGTTGTCTAAAATGCAGCTAACGATTGTGCGTGGTCTTACATTTTAAGTAACAACTACTATTATTACCATACGTGTTTCTCGATTTCATTTTAAATGGAAATTCCTTAATGCAAGAGAAATCCAGACTTTGAGAATTTACAAGGAATGGAATAAACAATATTATGAATGTTTTCCCCGCAAAACGTGCAACAATAATAAGCTGATACTGCGTGATATTACATAATTTTCATCAATAAAAGCTGCCAGCTGATTATAAATACCGTCTCTGATATTTTAGCAAGTGCGAATACTTGCTTCAACGATATTTTTCTCTTTTATAAAAAAGTTAGAAAATTGGAACTGGATAAGTTCTTATTTTTATTTCAAATTGAAGATTTCATAAGCGGGGGACAGCCATTGCTTCACAGTCGCAGCACAAAATAAAAAATAACCAGAATTCTCACTCCGAAATGCCGCCTTTAATCTCAGTCAGTGAAATTAGTTTGGCGTCACCCGTTAAATGAGAATACCAGGTTGGTACTTACGTTTTATGAAAATATATTGTAAACTAGAAATCGCATTCACTAAAAAAGAACACTCAGTCTAAAGTTTGAACTTGATACTTGATCTTGAATGATAAAATATTATACTTATTATCTAAACATGTTTTAAAAACAATCAGTAAACTTTCAAAAAATTTTAGTATAAAAGGACATGCAAATCGAGTAGACTCATTTTTGACAAGTGCTGTTTTGATTGCTGGGCACCCTGACATACAGGATCCGTCGACAATTTTTTTTTCTTTCGTCAGAATTAAATAAATCTCCAAACACAATTCATAGCCATTGAGATCCACAGGGTTAATTTCTGTACCAGCTTCTCTTCAGATTTAAGATACCATCAATCAACAACGGAGTATTACAGAGATATTTACGAGTTGTGCTTCACCAATAATCCAGAGGGAGCGAATCTTTTCTGCGGGCGGAATTTCGCTCCTTCGAGGAGTAACCTGACTGTTCTCGGAGTTATAAAAAAATCTCTATCCCATGGCAAAATAAGCATAAGAAAAATCAACCAAAATAAATTAAATTCAAGGACACTCATACGATGGACCTATGGATCAAGGCATCAGCAGTCAATATCAAAAAGCAAGAGAACCATAATGACGAAACAAATTTCCACATAATCATGCGAGAGGCGAAAGAGGCGATGGCAAAATATAAGACAGAGAATATACAACAAAAATATGAGAAAAGTGCCATTAGCAACCAAAAACGACGTAGAGAAAAAATTACTAGCATTATTTGGGGAAAAAAGTTGCACGCAATTACAATTTTAAAACACAAGTATCATACCTTAGATAATAGAGATATTCACCCTTATGCGAGGAGCAAGGAAAAAAATAAGCAGTCTATGCAGATATAGAGAGATGTAGCTAGAATATAGAGTTACAATTTTAAACGCAAAGTGTTAGAGATAAGTACCCTATTCGGAAAATCATAGCAAAGGCACTTGGACGTTGGAATAAGTGAGAAAATGCGGCCTAAAATGGAGAAATGAGTAACTAGGAAAGAGAGCTACCGTTGTAAACGCAAGTGTTAACGGTAAGTACCCTAATGGGAAAATAGTATAGGTAAAACACAATGGTTAGATGTAAAGCATAGTTGAAGTCATATAAAACTATTATCTAAGGTAGATACATACAGTAACAGTAACTAGAAGAAAGCAGCTTAAATATAAGAAGAAACCAGCAACTACAAAGGAACAATACGCCAGGGGGATACGACGAACTTTACCAGGGATGGAGGAAACCACAAAAAAAAATAAAAATAACAAAAAAAAAAACGTAACTAAGTAGGTAATTAAGAAGCAACCAAAAACTAAGCAAATACAAAGCCACAAATCAGAAACTAAGCAACTAAGTATAGGAAATTAGGGAATAGAAATAGTAAAAAATAGGACAAATATCTTAAAAATATGAGAGTAGAATTTAGAACGCGAATGTTGATGGTAAGTATCTGAGATGATAGAGGAAATCATAATGCAAACAACGCGAATGTTGATGATCAGTATCTGAGATAATACAGAAAATCATAATGCAAACATATAGGGGTCCAAAGAAGGTTGATATAGAAAAAAATTGAGGTATATATAACTAGGAAAAGTTATAATTTTCAATGCAAGTGTTAATGACAGGTACCATACTGGGGAAATCATTATAAAAACACGTAGGCATTAGAGAAGCAAAAGAAGAAATTATGATATGAGCAACGAGAGAGAAGAGAAATTAAAGAGTTATAATACTGAGAGTAAGAGAATTATAAAATTGAACTAAAATAAAGGAGAAGCTAGAAAGCAAATACAGGCCATATAGGGAATGTTGTAGCCAACTGTCGCAGAGAAGTGCCTTATAGGGAAGATTATAACAAACACTTGGGCGACATGACGACCTATGAGATGAACTTGGAATCCACATAGGAGTAAATATGTATAGATGTATATATAAAGTTATAAGGAAAAGTAAACAGTATATGAGAAGATAGTAAATGAGAATATGGTAATAGAAATAAAGGAACATAAGTTAAAAGTTAAAGATAGGAGGTAATATTAAAGAGAAAATACATCACAAAAGTATCGATACATACAATACATAGAGATAGATACAATGCGTAGAAATAGATAAAACATTAAAATATTAAAAATAAGGCATTATAAATAAGGGATTACAGAAATAAAATAGAGCGCTCTAAAGTATGGAAACATAGAAATAACGGAATAAATAGCACATACATGGTGTTCAAAAACCATTTTTGAACACGTCTTCAAACCTAACGATTTAATTTTTGTACAATTTAACATTCCACGCCACTGTCTTCGCATTCCAAACAATTTAAAACCTTGGCGATACTACTAACGCCATCTCTTGTTTACCATGTTTATCCACTGTGCTAGACAGTCTAGAAAGCTAAAAGTTAAGCGTCCTCAAAAGGCCTCCGACCAATCATAGCGCTTCGCGCTTTATCCGGGCTGTATTACTAGCGCCATCTCTTGTAACCACCTTTACTCATTTGGAGCCTGCCGCGCATCCTAAACTCATCTGACCAATCATAGCGTTTTCCGCTATACCCCGGCGACCGAGTCGACCAATCACTGTCTCTTAACGGAGGTAATCAAGTTAGCTCCTAAGTTCCTGATCTTTAAGAATCGATTTTAATAAAAAGTATTTAACGTATTTCGACCGGATTTGTGTTAAAGTTCATAAGGTTAATTTAGACAATCGCTGACGTAAAGGTTTACATAACTTCTCAGTATTTACATTATTCGCCCTTTCTATTTCCGGAGGATGTATATCATCCCGCCGGAAGGGGCGTTAACGACTTCTTCAAGTTGATCTAGTTCCCACGTTCTATTAAGTAGTAGTCTCTTGAACCTCGAACATGTAAGTCGCAAAAAGCGCACCCCAGTTTCTAGCCGGCTGGCGCTAGCCGCCATGCCGGGAAGTTTTCACGTTTTAAGACCTCATAATCTCTCTAGTTCGTTACTTAAGTGACATAGTGATATCCCAGCATAATCATCTTTATGTCAAGCCTACAATAAGCAATAAGGTATTTATTGGCAAACATACTGCCGTTATTCTCACGCCGAGCAATGGCGTCCCAATTCGTCTCATCCATGGGAGTTCTACAATCGAGCCCTGCTCAAACCACACTCAATCGAGCATAGTCTCGAAATCTCAAGTAAGTAAACGAACATGTTTACAATCACATTCTCACAAAGCTTACAAAAAGGCATTTTTCGGCATCTTGACTGCCATTATGGAGACCCACTGATCTCTAGTACTAAGCCTACAAAAAGGTATATTTCGGTATCTTTACTGCCATTATGGAGACCCACTGATCTCTAATTCTCGAAGGCTGTGCCATGCGCTGCACAGTCCTCAATGGTATTGTCCATGGGATTTTCAACATTCTATATCACGAGTGTACCACTGGGTTGCTACACTCTTGCCTTATTCTAATATAAGGTTACTCTGCACTAATCTGCATACCTACTCATGCCTTATTATCATATAAGGATTAAACGGCACTAGTCTGCCAATTTACTCAAGTTATCACAAGGCTGTATCCCCTACGCGGATCTCAGCTGAACATTGAACGTTTCTCGTCAATGGTGTTCATAGTGTACATATTAGCTTATAGGTGAACTCTAAGGTAATATTAATCCTGTTATTATCGCTTGTATATTATTGTATTTCATATCAAAGCTAAATCAGCTAATATAGTTGATAAGTAGCTGTTCCGCAGGAACTCTAATAGACATTTAACTGTACATAAATTCAAGGTTATGTTTATAACCATATATTAGTGTAGTATTACAACTGTTTACGCAATGCTTTAGTTTTTAAGAGTATTATTTATGTCATATTATTCAAGGTCGAATCTTTGCCTCGACTAATATTGTTCACATCGTAGCACTGACTACGTACAATAATTCACTGTTTATATTTTGTGTATTTATGAGCTACTAGTTATTTTCAAATAAAGTAACTTATTAAAATATTCATATAATGCTGAAGCTTATTGTTTTATTTACAAAATGACTTTAGAACTAGCCCTATGGTAAAATTTCAGTGCCTAAGAGCACATCTCTTTTTGTTCAGAAAATCGATCAAGATCGATTCTGAAACACATGGATAGAAGAGAACTTAGATTAAGTAAATATATATAAGAATAAGCCAGAATAAATAATCATGGATGGAATGAGGAGAATTACAGTCGTACAGTACATACAATTTTAAATCCACACAACCCTACAGTCAGCAGCATCAATCTCGCAAAAGACACCTAATATTAATGATAAGTAAAAAAGTGTATCTATTATGTTATAAATACTACGCGAAAAACTTGTAACTTGTGTGAGGTAATTTACACCGAAAAGCAATCATTACTTTTCTTAGATAATGACGATTCTCTAGGAAGGATAATACTAACTAAAAATACTAATATCCAAATCAAATCATCAGTTAAAGCAATATAATTGACGTCAGTGTAAATAACCCATACATGTATTAAATATCCACTGTTATTAATATTGTTCTAGCCGGGCCATGTTTCGGATCAATGACATAAAGATATCAATGTTATATAATCACAAACAGTCAGCAATCTTCTTCAAAGTAGACCAAGTATACGTGCTAATTATGTTTAATAAAAACAAAATCCAACAACAGTGACGCTACCGCCGGAGACCTTCAAGTTTCGAGAAATTGCAACATACTGATTTAACAATATGACGATCACACATAATAAACGGTTAAAGTATAACGACGAATTAATACTAAACGTATTTTTAAACATTGCTGTAGGATAAACTTAGAATAATTCAATATTTCAATAACAATTAATATTTTCATTTGTTAAAGCATAATTGCCGATTTTCCGGATAACAATAATATGAAAATACGGATATATTTCTAAAGTATAGAAAGGAATACTGGGCCAAGAAAAATGCAATTCATAAAAAAAATAATTTCTCAATGATTTTTAAGCACTAATATGTTTTTAATAATATTTACAACAATGTTCCATTTCGGTTTTACGTACACAGCGGACCAACTAAAGTATAACATAACACTTGCATATGCTTAACGCACCTAGAAAACAATAATATAATTATTTAGTATAAATATGCTGTATATTTCAAATACGAATTATAATTTTCATTACCGGGTGAAAAAAAATAATAATAATAAAATGACAAATATTTTAAGGAAACATTTATATATACGCATACTTATATTATAACATTTAGATAAGAAGAAAATGTCAATATTAAGCACTCATATTTTGTGTATATTTGTTACATGCACATGAAGCACTATTCAATGTCAGCCTACAACGCAGTCAGATGGAGTCCTGAGACAAATAGCAGCCAAATGGGGATCTACGACGAGGATTTTGAATTGAGTAGGGACCTCATCCATGTATAACCATAGGCTGGACTCCAGGACCGAACTAAGCTATAGGCCAAGAAGTTTAAAGTGTTCAAATATAACTTAAATTTAAGTAGGTACGGAACGATATGACTATTCAAATATTGAGGACAACTCGTTAATATTTAAAGGGGTTCCACTACTTTAAACATACTCATCAAAAAGGAGTTTTTGATCGTCTCTACGATAACAGAGTCTTTTTATTTCTTTAGCAGTCACTAGCAAATCTTTATTTATTAGGGAGATTCTTTTCTTTTTGAACTTTTTGACCAGAAAAGATGTTTTGCATTGGGGACCAATGCAAGACGGAGGGAGGTATGTGTAAAATAGAAATCGTATTCACACACCTGGTGATGTGGTTGGTCGTACCTTTAGGACAAACGCTTCCTGGTAACAGGTTCGAGCGCCCCTAAAGTTACGTCAGTGAAAAGTAAAGTGAACCATAAATCAAAGTGAAACTAGATTAAAGCATACTAGTATAAATTAAACGAATTAACTCTTAAAATCTAACGTAAACTAAAAGTACTTTCAAGGGAACCTCAATTGTTTCCAATGGGTCGAGTCCGGTCAGTCCTCATCGAATGGTCATGCGTTTTACGCTATTCTGGTAAATTATATTCAAACATAGTTATCATTCTAAGTGTATACCTTCCTGTATATCAAACCTGGGGACCAATATACATACAGTTTGTTTCGAAGTAAGCGAGTGATTATTCCGTTCGAGTTGCGCCGCCTGAAAGAGCAAAGAGGAACGGAGCCAATAATTATACTCCGCACTCAGCGACACGTCATTTGGGAACCTCCCAAAATCATCTTTGACAATATGAGCAGTTGTGTACCCGTATATTTTTTGATTTAAATCATATTGAGCTAATTTTCAGAATTAATATTTTAATTTTATGTTGAATACAGCAATATTTCTATTATTGTTGATATACAGTATATCTGACAAAAGTCCATAAATATACAGGGTATTCCATACTAATGATTTTTTTAAAATTTTCTCCCAAGTTCTTACTTAAAAATATTTTTGAACCATTTCAGCAAACATTGGATGTCATTAATTCGATTTTAAAAGAAGACAAAAATATTTTATCAAGCAAATCAACGGGTTTGTTACCTAATAAAACAATAGGAAAATGTTCGCATGGATGTTTAAATCAAATAAATTTATTATTTTCTACCACAGTTGATATAATATCTGTTTGCACAGAAAATTCTTCACATTTTAACTTAAAAAAACATTTCAAATTGGAAATATAATAATTGATAAAATTATCAAAAGGCAACATTAAATTTCTAAATATGCCTAAATCACCACCCTGATAAACTTTATAAGAACAAAACAATCTAGTATCGTCTAACTTGTTAATTTCGTGGGAATATTAAAATTTGTCGCATACGGAACAAGTATGAATTGATAGGCATTTTTACATCAGGTAGCCGCAAACATATCTCTAAAATGTGGTTCTTGTAAAAATCTGATGTTATGGCTGGAGTTTAGATAACAGAAAGGAATGGGGGCATTAATTCAGATGGCTTAAAATAATTTAGTTTTAATACTAGTTGATTAAAACCATACAGTTTATCCATAAAAGTTGCGAGATGAGTTTAAAAGGTCAAATAATAATTTATCAAGCATTTCAATAAACTCAATTATCCCAGCTGCAGATTCAAGTAATTCTTTAAGCTAATAGTACGAGAGAGGGCTGCAGTTTTTCTGTCGTCATAAGGTGGACGCACGATAAGAATTCAAATGATAGTTAAGACCCTAATTAAGAGGTGTCGCGAAGGTTGCCTGCGAAAATCCTGCCGAAACAATGTTTTTCTCAATTGTTTATGAGTCAAATAGTTGCTGTAATAATATTTGGGTGAACAAAAAACAAATCCACCATGTTATAGAGGAAGACGAACAAAATCGTATGAGATTGCTTACTCCCACGAAGGTTGCCTCCGAAAATCCTGCCGAAACAATGTTTTTCTCAATTGTTTATGAGTCAAATAGTTGCAGTAATAATATTTGGGTGAACAAAAAACAAATCCACCATGTTATAGAGCGAGACGAACAAAATCGTATGAGATTGCTGACCACACCCTGACAGCCAGACGTAAGGGGGTCGGTTTTTATTAATAACTGTCGTCATCAGGTAGGCGCATAAAGCAGGTATCAAATTAAAGATTGCCACCATTTTCCTTTCTTCTAATTAGCGCAAACCTTCACCTCCTTAGGAGAGACCGAGGGTGAATAATATCAAATAAGGAAAATTTAAAATTGAGTGAATTTGCAAGTCAGATGCGCGTAAGCTAAAACGAGTCGTCTTCAAAGCGTGCAAATAGGCCCTAGCTCTAATGCCGGAGAGTAAGGGTGGGTTAGATTTATAAGTCACCACGGGCTTGTAGACGGCACAAGCAAGAAATACCCCAAAGCTGAAATATGGTACTCGTCAGTCCGAACAAATAAAAAATAAAATAACAACCAAGAATTAATTTAATAAATAGAAAATTAATTTAATTATGAAAGGTAAGTAAGTAGGCCAGTATTAAAAATTGAAAAGTGAGACGCAAAAAAGAAACTGAGGATTAACGATATAGTCTATGTTAAATTGTAGTATCTATAGCAAGTCAATGAAGTCGAAACATTTCAAACATAGAGCGCAAATCAATTAAGTCAAAGTACACACCTTCTTTAATCGTCCTGATTTATTCATAGTCCAGGTAATCCAGGAATAATTAAATAACACAGGCAAATTCAGGAAATAGAAAGTTGGTTTATTACTTAATGCGAGAAAACAGAACAATAAGGTGACGATTTTTCCGATATTCTATACGGCTTATACTAAATATTACGCCTAGAACTGTCTACTGTTCTAATAGTCAGAAATTTTACTCAGTTACTTGAGACATAAGCACAGCTTACCAAACAATCAGCTAGCCGACTCTCCTGTCAAAGTGAAAATAAAAATCTGACGTCGCCGACGCCATTTCGGGTTAAAACACAGGGCCGGGATAAGGAGTTTTCAATTTTAAATAGACAGGATTGGAGTTTTGATATTATATCTTATTTTTTTTTTTTAGTTTTATCGTTGATTGGATGCAATCAACGGTTTTAGTTAATTTTTATTTGTGTACCTACATTCTCGCCGAACAAAAAAAATAGATATCAACTTTTTGTTTTAAATATAGGTACCTATACTTAGTTTTTTTATATAAGATACTGTCTTAAGCGAGAAGAAAGGAAATACAAACCACTGAAATCATAGAAATATTGATTTATTTTACAAAAATAACTATTTAAGGCATAACATACGTTTGTTATCAAATCTCTTTTTTTTTTTATTAAGGCTACTATACTAGAATATTTACCTGGAGTAATGAGCACGTTCCCAATAATTTTAATCTTCCTGGAAGAAACTTCTGGTTTTTGCAAAATAACAAGCTCCCAAGAACAATAGGGGGGTCAATACGCGTCGGTAAAGTGTGTGAAGCCAGACACAGCCCACGTATTCCCGCGTCGGATAGCGTGGGGTGGTATAGCGTGTTGAAAGTGGGTACGCCGGGGCCAATTTAAACACTTGTTAAATGCATGCACATACTTTTGCCAGAACACGTAGCATAGCGTAGCGTGGCGTGGGGTGTTGCTAGTGGGTTTCGGGCTTAAAGCGTACATGGAAAAGAATATTCTCACTTTTTCCGTCAAGTGTGCTATGGATAGTGACGCCAACCAAAAGTATAAATAAATGACAGTCGTGCATTTGTTACAATGGATGCTGGCAGTCCTGCTCTAAATATGCCCGAATATAATATGCGAAAAATGACATGTCATTTGCAAATTTCAGAATAAGTAGAGAGGAAAATGTGCATTTAATTTTAAAAAAATGCGGCTATAGAAAAAGTTCTGTGTATGTTTTGAGCGGGAAGTAAGATTGCCATTTTCGAAAGGATAACGCGCTCCGCGGTAATATTTTTTCTCAAGCGGCAATCCGTTAATTTACGCTCTAAAAACACAAATAACTACTAAAACAAATAATTTGTTTAAGGTAATTTGTAACATAATCTTCATTTAAGGATAAACAATATCATAGTAAGAAGTATTATTAATTACATTCCAGTAAAAACAGCTATGCTTACATTAATGAAATGTATTTCTAGGCTACAATAGGACATCATTTTTAAGATGCTTGTCAAAAAAACTTACCTAATGGCATCTTTGGGAAATCTAAGAGAACTTATTTTCTTGTTAGATTCATAACTTTTCGCACTGCAGTTTTTAGCGGCACAAACGTGTCCACCTCGCGCTTTATCCATTTCTATTATATACAAGTACAGATAGATATTATAAAATAAGTAGTTTGTTCAAGAACGTATGTACGCTGTTAATTACTATAACTAGAAAATATATATACCTAAACTGAAACTACGACACTGGTTAACACAAACAACTCATCTGACACGACCACGAGCGACGAGCCAACACTGTCGAATTTGATAGATTTTAACCCGGAATGGCGGCCTGCGCGAGGAAATGCGCATATCGTTCAAATGTTAAGAGTTGGATAGCTGATTGTTTGGTAAGCTGTGACATAAGGGTAAATAAAAGAAAATAAAAAAAAACATTATTAATTTAATTATCTCGCCCAATTAAAAGCCGATATCATTATGTATCATGGATAGAACAAAAACTTCCAATAATAATTAGGTTCCTTTGTTCACTCGAACGTGATCACCTTGTGGTAGCTAACGAGATTCAAAGAGAAATATTACTCGATATATCCGATAGAAACAAACCGAACTGATTAAAAATATAAATTTACGTCCTTACTTTAGAAAATCACAGTTCAAGTAACCCAAATAAAAGACCTTATTCGATTACTATTTAGTCGCGCAAACCATGGTCTGACGTCACAGTGCCGCTCTACAAACTAATAATGTTTATAATTAAAACTAGGTACGCCAATAATAAATGATACTTTGGGCAATCGATTAAAATTAAATCAGTAGATTGGGCGCTGTCTTCGTTAAGCAATTACCAACAAGACTCTATCTGACCATAAAGGTACTTTTCTTAGAGGCTAGAAAACTAGACCAGGAACTAGGCAACACAACGCCAAATCTACCGAAAGGAAGCGAGTTCCCTAATAAGGGTACCTAAACAAATCGATATTCGGAAAAATACTTCGCGCTACTCGTCGCAAATTTTGTGAAATTATACCCGATTATTTTAATAAACTACGAGCCTGTTTCGGCCAGTTAAAAATGTTAAAAGTATCGACTATCAAGAGTAAAGCAAGCTGAATCTTAAATCTTGGTTTACGAGAATAAAATAAGTTAAATTTTAAGTTTCAACTTATTATTAGAGAAAAGAAAATTATCTTAATTAGCAAAAGAAAAAAATAATTTAATTAAAGCTTAATTCTTGAGCAAAGAAAATTACGGTTTCGCGTATTTTCGTCGGTCGGTTGGAACAATCCCATGAGGTGAAGCAAAAAAACTTCCAACACGACCACTGCTTTAAAGGGCAACTCTCCGGAAGCAAGCGCTTCCTTCCAATATTCCCACTACAACTGCGCCTGCCCAATAAGAGTCATGCCCAATAATTTATCTAAAGCGATTTCGAAAGGAAAACGCAGAACTTTGATGTACCAAAGCGCATCTTAAATAATTGCTCGAACTAGCTAAAAGGAAATAGGCATTCGACCGGCAATTCATTAGGGAAACATACAAAGGTAAATCACAATTTCCGCGAGGTCAACACATAAAAAAAAGAAAGTCCCCAAACGGCACGCCCGTTCAGGAGTTAGTACCACACATCGCTACAGAAAACTACTCTAATGATAACCCAGACGATCCTTGTTTTGAATTTCCGGTAGAAGGCAACTGCAATTCAGTTCCAGCACTGCATTCAATGGTCGGTAGAGGTCGTTACCATTTCGTCGTTCGGATCGTAAATAATAAAATTAGCTGCACCAGTTTGTCAAGAATATCCCATAATATATATTCTTACGTCACTATCAGGAACCACCATCCATTTTGCCGTGGTCCGCCATTTAGTCAAGAAAACTCTTACTTAAACCTTCAAACCTAACTTGGGGCAAAAGGAAAGCTAGCACGATACAAGGTCTAGATCTCCTCTATGAATTGAATTGAGGTTGCTTGCTCAAAATCTGCCGAAAACTAAGTTGTCTGGGAAAAAGTCTCTTGGTGCGCGAGCCAGCTTTTCGTGGAGCGCGATGTATATGATTGCGGAAAATTTGTCTGAAAAACCTAGAAACGAGTGTTTCGTGATATCTTGTCACCTAGCGTTACTTTGCAATATTAAATTGACAATAAATAATTAATTGTCAATACATATTTTTAATTAACCTATTATAAATATACCGCCAACTTTTCGTAAAATCTCTGAACGGATTTTAAAAAAGTTGTGTAACACACGAGCCCATCAAGTACACGATATTTTTTATAGGTATTTCACCCCATCAATAAAAGACTGTGAACGGAATTGCTGTTCCCTATGCCATCTTCAGTCTCTAAGAGCTCTTTCACACGAGGATTCTGTATGCGAGATACGCGTATCGGAGATACAGAATCGCGGTCGAAAACTTGGACGCTGCATCGAATTCACGTATTTCTTCAATCAGTACTAAAATAGTCGCAGTGCCGTGCATAGGTTCCTCACTAGAGCGCGTAGTAAATTACAAGATCAATCGACTTACCTGTAAGGAATATCGATCGGAATTATCCGAGCATCTCCGCCGTCCCTCATTACACTTTGTAGTATACAACTTTTTCCCAATTTTTAAAGAAGTTATCTAAAAACATGGTGATTCAGCCGACCCTGGCTAGCCGCTCGAGCTCATCGCCTTGATGCGTCATTACAATTTTGGTTCGTGAGATTTTTTATTACATTGCATTTGGGGTGATAGGGAGAAGGTAAAGACTGGGTGGGTTTGTAATGAGGGACGGCGGAGATGCTCGGATAATTCCGATCGATCTTCCTTACAGGTAAGTCGATTGATCTTGTAATTATCCTTCGCATCTCCGCCGTCCCTCATTACACTTTGTAGATGTTTAAAGTATTTGCGATGTAATCTACATTAATTGAAAATTGCGATATTTCTGTAGTCCTAGATTTGTAAGACCTTTTTTATAAACTAAAATTCAAATTTATAACCATTAGATTTAATCACACAATTTCAATATTCTTATGTAATATGATAACAAGTTGGTAAGTAAGTTATAATTGTAGCTTAATATTTATATGATTCCTTAGAAATTATGGTTCAATAAACAAGATGCAAATCCAGTGGGATTAGCCAGGCCAAGTTTGTTATCGAATTTTGAGAATACTTTTGATTTTTCTATCGAGCCAGCTGTCTTCTGAATGGTTTGTAATGTAACTCCCATTCTATGAGCTTGCCCCGTGTCGCGTGCTGTGTGCCCCAAAGATTTCCGTGTTTATACTGCAGGCTTTTAATATTAACTTGACCCATCTGCTAATGGATTGACTGCTGTCTGGGTGATAGGGCTTTTAGTGAGTGAGTATTAAATTTTCTTTGGTTTTGCTACTTGTGGTATCGATTGCATCTGCAAATGCAACGATCTATTAGCATATTTACAGTATCTGTGAATGCCGTAATTTCTGTTTTTGAATAGAAAATTAGGTATGTCCACTAGCTGCAACTGCAATTGCAGACAGTGGAGGGTACGATCGATTGTATCTGCTAATACAACGAACTATTCACCTTTTATTGACTGGTAGCACCCTTTTTTCTTTTGTGCGTTGTATGTAAGTCTCTAATAGTGTGGATATACATAGTTCAGTTTGATTAGTAAAGTAAGGTAATATCAAATTAGGTTGAAGCCTGTTTAAGCCACTTGCTTTTATTTTATCCGGGAATCTGATTTCAATTATGTATTCATATTTAAAAATATTGTCTACTTTTACTTCCGGGTTGTCCGTGATTTGTGTGCCGTTATTAGTATTAAGAGTGTTACTAGCTTTAAACTTAGATTTGTAGATTTAAGGATTCGTGAGGATACATGCTCTTTAAGCGCTGTAGAACTGGGTAGGAATCCCAAGTAATTGAGTATTTTGGTTTTGGGGGTCTTATGTTCAATTTTCCAATGAGAAACCTTTTTATAACTGCTTCGTCTTTTGTTTAATATTCAATATTGGAGAAAGTGCAGATTTGTGTGAGTTCATGGTAGAGTAGGATGACTCCGAAGACAACTGAATGTTTAGGAGCTCAAGAATAAGTTTACGGTTTTGTTATATATTTGTTGGCGCTTAGAAAAACAGAAATACCCCTATTTATTAAGTATTTCCGTATTGTTTGAGGGCGCTATCTGTCAATGAAGAAATAATCACTTTTATCGCTTCATTAGGTACGCTTTGTTATAGAAAGGCTCTCCTGACAATGAGGGAGTTTCATCAATTTTTTATCTTTTATTTATTTATTTTTTTTTATTATTATTGCTGATTTCGATGGCCCATGAAAAATAAGTGAACACGTGTTTTTTCTTTTTTCCATAAGCCGAAAAATGAGGCAGATACAACGCCTTGAGATGTGCTTATGACGTCATAATACACATGAATTGTTACGTCGCACCATGCATAGTATATCTATATATACAAAACTAAAAACTGGTATAGCTCTTGTAATATTCATCTTTAGTGGAAATAAAAAAATACGTATCAATTTCTTTTTCACTGTTCTATAGTTTGCAATAAAAAATAATAAGTTTAATTTCTCCGGAGACTTCCTAATTTCCCTACAGCCAGGGAAATTTTCTTCCACAATGGTTGTTTCTCTCTGCAAGGAGATGTGAGTAAGTATTTTTCAGCGTAAAAGATAATAGACTGTTCTGCCAGTAGGTCCCTTTTCTCTTGTATAAACTCCAAAAATGAGCATTGTTGCCCGGGAATAACTACGCTTTTTTCGGAATTTATATAAAACCTAAATCTTGTAATGTTTGTGTAATTTTATTTATACTTTTAAGCAATTCTCTTTTGAATTACCAATAAGTATATAGCCAATCGACTAAGTAGAGTACAGTTTTTATACCCTTTAATTTTACATACAGTGTGTCCAAAAAAGTATGCAACATATGAGAAACTTTTTTATTTTTGGTTTCTCAGAAAATTTTATTCTTGATAAAAGTTAATGCTTGCCCTAAAACAGTAAGGGAGTGTTTCAAATTTTCCGTACTGCTTTTAGTGCGGGCGCAAATGTCATTTTTCCGAAATCGCGTCAAGAGTAAAGCACCTTAATTTATAAAGGTACAGCAAAATCTTATAAGGAAAAGTTCTTCCAAATTAGAAAAGTAATCTAAATATGAAATTTGAGTTAAGTACATCAACTTTTAATTTTTCTTTTTTTTTCTCGATTTTTTCTTAAACGTTACGCCACTGGAGAATGTTTTGTTCTTTTGTTATTAGTATACTTGCCAAGTAACTTCAAAACTTATTTAAGATAACACTTAGTTACATAGTTGCATAATGTTGCAGTTTTTCCAGAGATAATAGCCAGTTTAAGTATCAATGTGTTGCAAACACATTTAACCACTTTTGATTCAAAATTTTTTCCACTCAAAATCATGAATAGACCCAACTCTTTTCATTTCATGCAAAACAACTAATAATTTATTTACCTTTTGCACCCGATGAGTAAAATATGCCCAAGTATCCTAAAAAGCCATATAAAATATTTGGTCTTGAAGAGTAGGCCATGCATTTGGAATAAAAACGAATACAAATAAATAGCAATAATTTTACTTCCCTCTGGCATATGAAATTAATTATTATTCATTCCAATTGTATTTTGTAATAATTATTGTGGACAATTATTTTGGACCAAAATTGTTTAAATGTGTTTGCAACACACTGATACCTAAACTGGCTTTTATCTCTGTAAAAACTGAAATATTATGCAACTATGTAACTAATGCCTACTTTAAACTATAACTAATAACAAAAGAACAAAACATTCTCCAGTGGCGTAGCGTTTAAGAAAAAATCGAGAAAAAAAAAAGAAAAATTAAAAGTTGATGTACTTAACTCAAATTTCATATTTAGATTACTTTTTTAATTTGGAAGAACTTTTCCTTATAAGATTTTGCTGTATCTTTATAAATTAAGGTACTTTACTCTTGACACGATTTCGGAAAAATGACATTTGCGCCCGCACTAAAAGCAGTACGGAAAATTTGAAATACTCATTTACTGTTTTAGGGCAAGCACCAACTTTTATCAAGAATAAAATTTTCTGAGAAAAAAAATAATAAAAAAGTTTCCCATATGTTGCATACTTTTTTGGACACACTGTAGATAAAAGAGATTACCACAGGGCTTCCTATGTGAGTGTTATCAATATCAATAGCATTCAAGAATTCGCAGCTCTTTTCTGCTCTGTTCGAAATTACAAGAGTGTTAATGCAGCAAGGTTGATGATTTTCCAAAAATTATACTCGTCACATAAAAAGTCCGATCAATTCTTAAAAAAATGTCAGAAAAAGCCTTATTCCGCCTTGCTTTAGGCCATTGTAACAATAAATATTGCGTACAGCTTACGTCAGCGCAATGTGAGGAAATGCGATATCGGAGAACTGCTGCGAACTAAACCCCCTAGAGTATGTTTAGGTTCTTGATGAAAATAAATATGTCATTATGGTTTGTCGGTGATTCTATGTCATCAAAAGTTGATGATGTATTGGAGAACACTAACGAAGTCTGCAGTGATGAAAACGACGATTCGGAAAATACTGTCGATAGTTCGGATTCAGAGAGTGAATTATTTTTTTTCAATCTGTTACTTTTGCGTGTCTATAAAAAATCCTGTGTACACTATGTGCGCTAGGTCTTGTGTCAACTCGTGTTTTACGGCCTTGAATTTTGACTCTAAAGGCGCGTTAAGAAGTGAAGTGAAAAAAAATTTATCCGGAAAATTGCTACAGTTAAAGGTCTTCTTATCGGAAGTAATTGCACAAGTGCATCAAAATTACCGATAATTTTGCATGACAGCGTGTTGTCTAAAAACTGCATGAGTTTATTTTCATATTTTGGAGAAAGAGCCCGACACCGAAGGTGGAGGGCTCTTTTTCCAAAATATGAAAATGACCGAATGCAGTTTTTCTAAGACAACACGCTCGAATGCAAAATTATCTGGTTATTTTGATGCACGAGTGTAATTCGGGGGAATATTTCCCGAATAGGGACATGGTTTAAAAAAAAATACATTTTTATTCCTTTTTAATACAAAAACGTACATGTAACTCTAAACAAAGCAAAGAGACGCAAAAATACGACTTTTTTAATCCGAAACGAGACACTTTTAAATAATAATATATTCACTTGACTTTGACGTTATTTATAAATTGTCGCTGTCATTTACAATGGAATTACCATAGATACGTACGATGCAATTATCGCCGTGCTCTTTCGGTTTCTACAGTGCAATTATCGCTGTAATTTTCCGAGAATTGCACTCCTCTAATGGGATTTTTTATACATGAGGGAAATATTCATATACATTGGAAATAGTATAATGTGCATAATAACCGAAGTTTCATAGTTTATTGTAATACTGTTAACACTAGCTGCGGAACGCACTAAAATAGACACACTGCAAAATACAATAGTACTTTTTATTACGTTTTTTCATACCCTTCGAAATGTCCATTCTTTTATCTCGTTCCATCCTTTTCTTAGACGATACCAATAAATACTGCTGTTGAGTTTATTAGATCTCATCGTTGAATTATAATTATTGTAGAATATGAATTATTCATCAACAGCTAACTGAGATTATATTTTGATCCAAAACATTTAATATTAACATGCCATTTTTCTATTTGGGGGATTATAATACCCCCGCCCGAGCACGAAACTCTAATTAGAAGCAAGAAGTAGCTGGCAGAAAAGGTTTCTTATCGCAAAAATTTCGTGCCAACTTTTTCAGCAACCACTCGAACGCTGTACAGGGTTATCCAACGAGGACTAGACAAGGCGATTTTTTTACTTTCCCAGTACTTTTATAAAAAAACACTGAAATGGCTATCTTATGTAATTTTCTCTCGCGAATTCGGATATGTTCAGCAAAAAACAAACGAACGTCGTAAAGCCGTCAAAAACGACTAACTTAGGTTTTTTTAAATGGAATACCCTGTATAATATTACATATTTGGATTCAGCGGACAACCGTGCTCGTTGTGTAATGCCCGAATTGACGAATTAAGAATTATTAAGGGTTCTGGTTATTACTATTCTGTGGTCGCAGTTGAAATCATTTCTGGCATAAACAAACAGGCTCTCTGTAAATGCCGATATGCTGAGTTGTAGGAACGCTGAGTGAGTGTTTTGTGCTTACCGTACTGAGGAAATTCCAGGGATCCAAAAAACTTCTTAATCATCCCACTCATGACACAGTTTGGAAAAATAACATTCAGTAACCGCTGGTCAGATTCAACCCTAACTGAATTCGAGGAAAACTCAATTGTGTATAATTAAATGTGATAGTTTGGGTTATCATCTAATCTAATATTAATATCAATTAATAAAGGAAGTTATGTATATTTGTAATTTTTCAAACCTAGTACCCAAGGGCGCAGTGATGCCGTTAAGGGCCTGAGCTTTATGGAATCTCTGGGCCCCATACCCATTAAAAAACAAAGTACCTATTTACATTTATTTAAAAAAAATCAGAGAAACATAACAAAAGCACAAAAATTTAAAACTAAGCAATATTTAGCAATAACTGTGTGCAACATGCAACATAATACAAATTAGGTAAAGTATTAATAAAATTAAATCATTGACATCTAATTAGATTTTTCCTCGCTTTAATATTTGCAAAAGTCGACACTATGGAAGACACGTTTATTTTTTGCGCAATTTGGTTCCCAATTAACAGAACTGACAACCCCGACAGACTCTTCTGTCCCATGGTGGTTCTAAGAAAACTCTTTATCGAGCTCTTTATCAATTTCAACTTGGAAAATGACCGCTCGGCTGTTGCTACAGATACAGGGATAATCAGGAAAATGTAGTAAGCCTTCAAACTTTCGCTGAAACTACTACAGCAGTTGAAATTTTCAATTAAAATAAATTCCGTTAGGTGTTTAATTGATTTGATTCCACGTAAAACACCCTTAAAACAACTTCTAAAACAAACACGTGTGACGAAATTGTATCGGAAATATAATCGGAATATTTTGACGTATACTGGCCCATCCCATACAATTTATCATCACAAAACGAATCATTAATACCTACCTAAACGTTTTATAAATTTCACTTATCCCGCACGTTCTATTTTTTAATTGACATATTATAATATCTAACGTTGTGTAAAAAACTTTTATTTTAAACCAGTCTTCGTTATATTAATTTTGAATATTCTTTTTCTTTTCATCAAAAAATCGTTTGGGTTTAGGTTATCTTCTTTTTTGAAAATTCCGCCTTTAGGTATCACCTCAAAACGTAAGCAAGCAACGAGTTCTCGTGGGACAAAACCATTTTATTCACAATTGCAATTAGGCAATTATTAATTTTCTTTATTCATTAATAATTTAACATAATGGAGTATTTATAGTTTAATAATTGCTTTAATTTTTCATAACTGTATTAACTTAGTTAAATTGGCCTGCCTGTAGCATTTTTTAATTTAATAAATTAATAGCTTTAATAATTTTCTACTAAGATATTATTAATAAATTAAATAATTACACATCGATCGTATGCTTTCCCGACCTCTTACACTGTTGCCCGATTTAACCATGGCAACAATGTGATAAATGAGAACAGTAAAAACCTTCTAACTACATAAAATCAAAATGTATGCAAAAATACGGTATATTTTAGGTACTAAAACTTATAGAATCAACAAGTTCCCATTTATTTATTTTTTAATTTAGCTTCTTTTTGGTGCTTATTCCAATTCGCTTTAGTCCCGACAGGCCGGATTTAAGCATAGGCTACATAGGCTGCAGACTATGGGCCCGACCATAAACGGTGCCCGCACCACTTTACCACTGTCCAGGCGAGATATGAAAAATGATTCTACGCACGATACACATATAACGGTATGCTGATTTCTAGACTCGTTTTTGACTCACCCGCGCATCTACGTCATCCGGGAAAATTTGACGCTGTCATAGTTTATTTAATTAAGTGAATTTTTAGATTGGTTTTGTGTTTATATAATGTTATAGGATTATTTAAATTAAAAACTTATAGTATAATTATGCCGAATTGTGCTGTGGCTACTTGTAAGAACAATAATAGGACCACCAAAGGGAGTAATATTAAATATTTTCGTTTTCCTAAACACGAGTTAGCAAATCAGCGGATTCGTGCTTGTCGAAGAGAAGATGGAATTAACATAAAAGATGGTGAATATTTTTAATTATTAGAGCTTTACTTTATTATTTATTATTTTTATTACATATTTCCACGGTTTACATGATTTTTTATGGCAGTGGCACACACTCTAAAGGGACATCCTATGGCTAGAGATGGATCCTAATTTCACGTACCGTACCGTGATTTTAGCTGCCGCTAATTCGACATTCGGGTGCTGCTATGCCTTAGTTCCGTTCTTTAAACATTCTTTTTAGATATACCACGATCAAGTCACGGTTCACGGTCCAGCCAGACACTATGTGGTTAAAAAATATTTGCCAAAATTTAAATAAGTTCAAAAAATAAAGCAACATGTATAATTGAAGTGTGATTGAAGTGAAATTTCTTAACGCGCGCCGGGAGGAATATTTACACATGCTCACATACGATGGTACCAGGGTGCTAAAATCGGTTAGGTTCTGTAGCGCTACAAAAGCTCATTGATTTGCGCTCCTAATCGCGCCATGTCTTCGCGATGCAATCATTCTGTTCCAACCGCTCTCGTGGTCGAGTGGTCTAGGTGGTTAGGTCTCGATTCGGCGGCTGTATCGGCGGAGCGGCGCAGCCTGAGTTCGAACCCTGTTGCTTTTTAATTTTTTTTTTTTTAGGTTTATGAAGAATTTTTTTTTTCATTTGGGCCTTTTCTTTTTGTTAATTGTGTGGTATATTTTAAAAAACTACTTTTTAACGAAATCCGTTACGATATGTATTTGATTTTACTGTGATATGTTAGCTTACAGGCAAAAAATATGGGATTTACTCTATTACCTTGTCAAGACATAAGCAAAACTTTTATGAAGAATATTTTTTTTCATTTAGGCCTTCCCTTTTTGTTAATTAGTAATATATTTAAAAAATTATATATTTAAAAAAACTACTTTTTAACCACATCCGGTACGATATGTAGGAGTCGCCATCTCCTTGACAACTTCTTGATTTTGTCTTGATCTTGTCTTGGTTTCAAGACAAGATGTCTTGGTTTCAAGACAAGATCATGGCAAGAAATGTCTTTGTTTTTCAAGACAAGACAAGAAATTAGTTCTCAAGTCCAAGATTTCTTGGAAAGAAACCAACAAAATCTTGAAATTTCTTGAAAATGTAAAATAAAAAAAAACTCATTTGTTTTGCTAGTTTATTAAAAAAAAACAAAGCACTGAAACATTTTTAATGGAATGATAAAAAAATTATTATGTAAAAAATAACTTTTTTATTTTCAATGATTTTTGGATATGTTATGGCTTAAGGTATTGGGATCAAAAAGTACTTTGCAAACCGAGTCTACTTCAGTGGAAATGAAATAAATATGTAAAAATGGGCAAAAAATATTTGAAAGGGTTCAGAATATTGACTATTAAATAATGAGGTCAATACAAAGAAAATTAAAATTGTACTTTAAGTTTGGTAAAACTATATCTTGTGGGCTAAATTAAATTGGATAATTTTTTAATGCTTAATGACTTTTTATTTGCATGAAATTTTTTTTTATTATTTTTGGATATGTTATGGGCTAAGATATTAGAATCAAAAAGAACTTCTCTCAGCTGATCTACTTCAGTGGCGTACAGAATATTTGAATTTACGTATTTTTTTTTAAATTAAGAAAAAATTTATTTATTAAGGAATGAATTATAAAACAATACTATCATGACCGCATGCCCCTCGATTCTACGCATCAAGTATAAACATCACATCAACCAATCTCATCCCGACCTTTTTACTTAGTTCTCAAATGTTGAAATAATACTTAAATAACCATTTATACATTTAAATTATTTTCTAGAGTAAAACTATGTATAATATATCAATTATAATTAGTAATATAAATATGGAATGAAAATGCTGTTATTCATTAGTTAACACACGTACACGTCTAATTAGGAACGTACCTATTATCGAAAATGTCCTTTATAATCCCCCAAAACTTCGAATATTGCATTTCAAAACATATGTTCTATACACGCTTACATAGCAGAATCGAAAGCGTTGTTCCCGGGTGACGTCACACGTTCCTGTGTGGGAGGTTCTGCTTGCGCAAGAGCATACCGTTATATGTGTATCGTGTTTCTACGTCAATTTTTAAAATCAGTATTTTTGTTTTAGTAAATAAAGAGTAAGAGTAAGTATACAAGACTGGTGATGTTAATCATCATTCATCATTTGCATTTGGTTTAAAATAGTGTGGTGTTTTTGCAAAAAGAAAGAAGAAGTTACAGCTAAGTTATGTTGTATGATGGATTATATGAAGTTTAAGCCAAGTTGCTTTGCTGTTAGAAAAATTATGGTAATACACGATTACCTGTCTGCCCAAATCACGCTGATCAACGGAAGCTTGAAGACGGCAAAATGGTAAGTTCAATGAAAATTATTTAAGAAGTTGCCAAGCGCCTAGGCCCAACTCACTTCACAGTTGAAAAAAGTCAGTTTAATGTTATTTCCTTTGAGACTGAAAAGTTTGAAAAAAAAATATTCTCTTACCTTTTACTTGTTTGAAATCTCTGAAAACTATCTGCATGCTATAAATGATTTTGAAGGCTCCTCTAAAGAAGTGGGGTGTATTGTTTTAGCTTTAGCTTTAGGTACGTCGCGTCGCGTGTCGTACGTAACTTTTTTATATTTTAATAATAATGCTGAAAATGCTGTTTTTGAAGGTTTATTTAAAAAATATATATATCGGGCCTGCGCCTCTGGGCTCACAGATACTAAATACGGCGTTGGCCCCGATGGTGATGGCAATGCTGACTTTGTAAAATGCTTATGCCTCATGCGTATTTTTTTTTTTTTTTTTTTTTTTGAATAGGGCAGATAATTTAATTAATTATAAATAATAATTACCTTATTCTTATTCAAATTAAGGTAAAAAGAATGGCGCTGAAAATAAAAAAGTGGGAGATGTTTTGCGAGTAATGAATATGTAACTCCATTATATTATTTATTATTTGCTATAATCTGGTGCAATCCTGCATACGCTTTTTCAGATATTGATATACCTAGCTGAAATTGTGTGTACTATCAATGAACGGCAACAGCGGCGAAAGTGTTCCACGTTGTCCTGCATTCTAGTGAAGATAAAACGTTATTTTTTGCGAAATTAAATCATGGAAACAGTACTAGTGGAAAGTTAATTGTTTTGCTCAGCATAGTGATAAAAAAAATCACCGGAATTGTGAAAAAATTGAGGGAAAATTTTACAGTGACCGGTGGAAGATTGTGGTTTGTTTACGGCTTTAGCCTGCAGTGTTGCCGGTTGCGGCGGACCCGGCGCGTATGGCCGGTGACTCCTGTGGAATGGAAGACGAAAATTGCGATATTTGTAAAAAGTTGGTATTAGAGAATGATGAAGGGTTGTTGTGCGAGCAATGTCTTATTTGGAAACACCGGAGCTGCTTGGCAATGTCCAGGAAAACTTATGTTAAAATAGGCAAGTCCAATGAAAAATGGGTATGTGAAAAATGTAAAACCAGGAAAACTGGACATGATACACCTCCCATACCTAGAACCTACACAATTTCAGATGTGATGGATAAGCTAAATGAAATGGATAGGAAATACCACGACCTGTTCCTAAAATATAATCAACAAGTAAACATTAATGAAGAGCTTAGAGTTGAGCTGCAATCAATTAAAATTCAATTAAATAATATGGAACAAAAGGAAATAAATAATAATTTAATAATACATGGCATACCATTTCAACGAAATGAGGAAGTTGAGGAAATAGTGAAAAAGGTAGGAATTCAACTGCAAATAAAAATAACGGAACAAGATTTCACCGCAGTTCGTATTGGAAGAGAGGATTCAAAAATCAGCCCAATCAAAGTAATACTACATAGTGAGGAAATGAAAAAAGATATAATGAAGTCACCTCGAAAAATCCATTTGGATACTCAAACTATAGGTTTCAGAGAAAATAATAAAATATATATTAATCATGATCTGACAAAAAGGAATCTACAAATATATAAGGCTGCCTTAACTTTTAGAAAGGAAAACAATTACAAGTATTTGTGGGTATCGAAGGGTAGGATATTATTAAGAAGAGAGGATAATAGTAAAATTATACTAATAGAAGGGGAGGAAGACTTAAAAAACTAATGGTTAACTACAATGAGAAAAAATTAAATGTGTTATATATGAACATACAAAGCGTTCGAAATAAGACTGACGAAGTGCAATGTCTTCTCAAAAGGACCGATTGTGATATGCTACTTTTGTCTGAAACCTGGTTGTGTGAATCAGAGATCACTTTATACCAATTCACTGGTTACGACTCACTACATTCGTGTCGTAACAAACGAGGTGGAGGCACCGCATTATATATTAGAAAAGGCATTAAATATCAAGAACTTGGTAAGTCATCCCCAGAAGAAGAATATTGCTGGATTTGTGCAAAAGTTGGCGATAAAGATCTAAAAGTCAGTGTTATGTACAAGCCGCCATCTTATGATAGCAACCAATTTATACAGTACCTGGAAAACCTAATGTCGCACTATAACAGAAACCATATGATTGTGGGTGACTTCAATATCGATCTGCTGAAAACTGAAACAAATGGGGTAAGAAGTTACAAAAATGCCGTGTACCTAAACAATTTTTGTATCATAAACAATATTAGCATGGTAGATGCAACCAGAGTGACAGACAATACTGCGACCCTTATTGATCATGTGTTGATGAGCCAGGATGGGAGTAAGGGTTGTGTGGTTAGTGTAGAGGAGAACCCTCTTTCTGATCATAGAGTGTTAATGATCTCTCTTGCGGAAAAAGTGCAAATATATAATCCAAAGGCAACCTATGAAGTGAAGGGAATAGATCATAATAAATATAAGAATATATTTCATAAGCGATTAGAAGAAAAGGATATGGATTCGTTCCAACAACTGATAGAATCTATACAGGACTGTAAGTCACAGTGCGAATACACAAGGGTTATACGATGTAGAGAACATAACATGTGGATAACAGCTGATCTACTTGACCTAATGGATAAGCGAGATAGACTATATAAAAAAATGTGTAAAAATAGGAACGATCAAAATTATGTTAATGAATTTAAAGCTTTAAAAAACAGAGTAAATAATAAAATTAAAAAAATAGTTATTACAGAAAAAAGTGGGAAGAGACAGGTAGTGACATTAAAAAACAATGGCGTTTTATTAACCATTTAGTCAAAGGAAGTGGCACCCAAACGAAAATAGATAACCTCAATATTAACGGTATAAAGTTTATTGATCCTTTAGATATAGTTAATCAGCTAAATTGTCATTTCTCCCTAGTAGGAAAAAATATTGTAGAGGGTATAAACACCGATATCCAGGCTCTAGAGCCGGAAAATCATAATGCTTTAGTATTTGGTGAAGTCTACTGTGGTGAAACCATGTATATGCAGCCATCGGATGAACAGGAAATCAGGGAAATTATTACAGAACTGAAAAAAAGTTCAGCCCCAGGGCATGATCAAATAACAGTATTGGATTTAATAAATTTAAGTGAGACCTTAATTCCAATATTAACAAAGTTAGTAAATAATACTATACATACCGGAAACTTCCCTGATGAACTGAAAATCACGAAAATAAATCCAATATATAAGACAGGTGAAAAGTCCGATTGCAATAACTATAGGCCCATTAGTGTGGTTGGTGTATTTTCAAAGATAATAGAGAAAGTAATTAAAAAAAAAAATGTTTAACTTTATTGAGAAATACATACATTTGGATGATTTTCAATATGGTTTTGTAAAAAATAGTTCGACATTGAGTGCCACAGTAGATTTGGTAAATAAAATTTCCATCGAACTGGACAATAAGAAAATTGTTGTTGCTATATTTATTGATCTTAGAAAAGCCTTCGATGTAGTTAGTGTAAATATATTACTAGACAAATTGTGTAATTTGGGATTTACGGGAATTATATATAACCTTTTGAAAACATACCTGCAGGATAGAAAGCAGTATGTTAAGCTTGGTAATTATGTAAGTGAAGTGAAAACTACTGAATATGGAGTGCCCCAAGGATCGGTCCTTGGGCCACTTTTGTATTCACTCTATGTGTTAAGTTTAATGGAAGCAGGCCTAACAGCTCAGTATTATGCATTTGCGGACGATACTGTCTTACTTTATACTCATGAAAATGTTCGGGATTTAGAGCGCATTGTTAATACAGATTTAAAGAAATACACAGATTGGCTATTGTGCAATAAATTAAAGATCAATATAGATAAAACCAAAATCGTACTTTTCAAACAAAAAAATAAGGATATTGAAATGCCACATATTAAAATAAATGATTCTCTTATTGAACAGGTCACAAAAATTAAATATCTAGGCTTAATTATAGATAATAAACTCAGCTGGGGAGATCATGTAAAACATATACATGATAAAGTGGTAGCTTTCATTAGTGGTCTTCACAGAATTTCTAGCTATATTAATATAAAAACGAAAATGTCTATATACAATGCCTTCTGTCTTTCGCACTTCAGATACCTTATTCCTGTATGGGGAACCTGCGGAGTTGTGGACTTTAATAATATGCAAATTTTGCAAAATATTAAAAGCATTGTTTCAGTATTATCGTTTTACCCATACAGAGACCCTATATGGAGAGTTGGGGTTCTTTGATTTGCGGAGACTTATGAAATTTGAGCAATGTAAGCTGATATATAGAATAATAAATAAGAAACAAAAGTCTAATATAAATATTGTATTTCACAATGACAATCATCAGTACAGTACAAGGATTGGTATTGGTAATAGCATTTATATGAATAATGTTAGAACTAATGTGGGCTTGAATAGCCCAATTTCCATGGCAGCAAGTGTTTATAACAATCTACCATTGAATGTTAGAAATATAAATATAGGGTTTAGATTTATTAAGGGTATTAGGGCACAATTTGGGATCTGAGTAGAAATGCTCTTTGTATAAAAGACATATAATGTCTCTGGATATTATTATATAGGATTGAATTGTCGTTGTTGCTATAATTAGGTAACTATCCCCAAGACCAATGCTTAGGCACTGATTAGGGGATATTAGTTTATAGGTGAAAAAAAAAATTGTAAATTGTTTGATAAATAAATATTTCAAAAAAAAAAAAATACTTGAATTTTGCTCTTTTTTTGTAAAATAGTCGATAAAATTTGCATGTTGTCCATCTACACTAATTTTTAAACGCCTTAGGTATTAATTTTAAATGAAGCATGTTAAAGGCAGAAATATCGCATTTCCATTCTTAATGTGTCAACGGTTTTACCTTAATGTTATGCCGGGTCCACACCAAACCTACAAAATAGCAACAAAACAGCAACTTCATGTTTTCCAACACTGCGGCAACAGATTGAAACATGTAGGCAACATGCCTGTTTTTATTTGAAGAGAGAAACATTAATAGTGAGTTCTGCATGGTAGATTTCGTGGCATTCATTGTGCAGCTGACATGGTTACCCATAACCTGAAATGGCCCGTGGAAAATATCAGCAACACCACATAGTTCACAAGGACTATCAGTAAAAATATCAGTGTGGACCTTAAACAACAAAATGGAAATTGACACATTTGCTTCGAGTTTGTTTTAATTTTGTTCTCCGCCGTGTGGACGAATGTTGCCGTTGTCGTTCCGTTATTTTAAGTTGAAAATG
The DNA here is from genome assembly GCA_016904865.1 of Pissodes strobi. Taxonomy (NCBI): domain Eukaryota; kingdom Metazoa; phylum Arthropoda; class Insecta; order Coleoptera; family Curculionidae; genus Pissodes; species Pissodes strobi. The sequence continues at coordinate 29,577 of MU183745.1, forward strand.
TGTATGAAATGAAAGTCAAAATGGGGCGGCGCCGGCGTTGGTAAATTATTTTTGAAATTAGAAAAAGTAATTGGAATAAAAGTTGTTTGAGTTCATCTGCTTCGCGCATGCTTTTGTTTTAATGCATACATGTCAACTTTGTTTCTTTAAATGTAATATTCCACATTTTTTAATGATATTAAATCTTCTATTAAATTCTGCATATTTTTTGTATATCATGTATCAGAACTTAACGGTTTTCGACATATTGACGGTTTTAGAGTTACGAAATACTATGATGTTATGGTATGGTATGCTATGATATGGTAGAGGGGTCGCTCGGCAAGATTTGCCCTTCAACACGTCGCGTCGACCACAATTATTGATCTTTTGTGTATACGCTTCTATTTTACACGAAAATTCCTATCTCTTTCAAGAACCTCAGAATATTTCGAGGGTTGGTCTCCGAGTGCCACAAGGGCATTTTCGAGATGCTTTAACCTTTGGCGAGTCAGTTCCTGACATTCGCAGAGTAGATGCTCTGACGCATAGAATAGTATATTATTTTATATGGAGGAAAAGTAACTTTTCCTCCAAATAATATATGTTGTTTTTTCTTCAAATGTCGACAAATTAGTGCAAAAACGTCTCTTTTTAATAGTAATAATAATTATTATTAAAGATAAGTGGGTTCGCAAGGCGGCTTAGACCGGTGCGGTGTCGGTGAATAGGCACAGGTTGTTGCTATAGTAATGTAACGTAAAACTGTCAGTGGACACTGTCAACAATAATTATTTTTTAAGATTGCGTCTCCGATTGCGTTTTAATTCCGTATTGATAAGCATTTATTGAGTAAGTTCGATTAAATAATAACCAATTTGTTCCTAAATTAGTGATTTTTAGAAATGCAGTCACAAATTGAGTGATAAATACAAATTTTAGTTTAATAACTCTTGAGTTGTTGACGCTTATTTTGTTGTTTGTTTGTATTGTATCTATGTTGCTATGACAACACTTTTACCACCGCCGCGCCGGCGGAAAAGTGAAAAGTAAAGCTCCGGCGGAGGAAAAACGAAACTTCACGGCCGCCTACACAGTCGAGTAATGACGGATTTCCTGACGTTTGAAGAAAAAAGTGATTTATATATACACGAAATAGAACACTCGCTTCTGTTGTATCTGCCAGTCGCTTTTGCGACTGTGCTGCCATAGCGGTGTAGTCAGTAAACTAATCTTTGGCGGGTCATTCAAATGATGACTGGTTTGAAATTTTAATGGTTGTGAAATAGGGCAGTGCTCCGAAACTTTCTGAATTTGCTATTTTGAGTAACTATCATTCCAAAATTTCATTTTTGGAAAAAAAATTTGTTAAAATCTGTCAAAAAATAAGTTTTGGAATGAGAGTTATTGAAAAATAGCAATTGCAGCAAGTTTCGGAACAGTGCGCAAATGATTACTATTTAGCAAATATTTGATAACCAGGCATATTTGGTGATAAGTAAAACAATATCCATGTGGTAAATAATATGCATGTTTATTAATTATTTATTTATTACTGATTTATTAATGATGTTGATAAAATTTATTTTTCTTTAATGCCTAACTCACAAAATGAAATATTCTGCTATGATATACTTAACTAAGGCCAGTTGCACCAATATATTTCATAAAAATTTTAACTGGACTTTTGCACATATACATTTTTCCCGATAGCATTGCGGAATTTGTATGTAATTATTGGTTTCAGATGCGGATGACTTTCCACCAAAGGTGAATTTTCATCTGTTATACCCTCTTCATAACATTGCCAACCTTTAACTTAGCAATTTGGCGCATGTCAAAGATTAATAAAAAACAGACTTCAATAACTACAGGAAGATTCGGAAGGAATCGACCAAACTACAGAACCGTACCGGGTGTTTCACTATGTGTCAATATTTCAAAAACAGTAACAGATATGTATAGGACATTATCAATGAAATATGTCTAGAATTCTCCGCAAAATCCAAATATTCAATAATATATAGGGTGTTCCATTTAAAGAAATAAAACTTTGTTTAATCCCGCATTTGTGGAACACCCTGTATACAACTGTGCTATGCCACAAAAAACTTCACTTCATTTAATTTTTGTATTTGACGTTTTTTTCTAAAACGTCAATTGAGAAAGTTAAAGGGGGGCTCCATTTATAGTGAAACACCCGGTACACATAATACTGCTCATAATATGATGTTTTTGGCTCAGGTAAAATGTGACGAAAGTTGTTTATTTTCCAATGGTCATAGAAAAAGTACTTCTTATACACTTGTTCTCGAGGTAGCCGTTCTAATTTCTCATTCCCTATTCGAGAAATCCAGATCGTAAATATCTGTAACAGGTAAATATTATTTAAAATGGTAAAATGCCATTATTGAAGAGAGTTTATACCTCCATGGTTTAAACAGTAGGCAGTACAGTGGTTAAGGTAGTAAGTCAAGGATTTCAAAAAGTAAGTAGGTAATAAAATAACATGGATATCACAGGAATGTGAAATATTGACCTTTTACAATAGCTACTGGTAAAATCACGATTCTTTTTTAAGAAGATGTGTCAGATTAGTTTTTGAATTTTGATGTTACTTAAATATACAATTGACCTATAGAAGTGTAGTACATTACATTCTGCTTTGCGGAAACTCATACTTTTGTGTAAAAAAAAATAAAATAGAGTTTCACGTGTGCAAGAGACTAAAATTTCTGACGGTTTCTTTTTCTCTTTTTGGGCACGCCTTGGGTTAGTTTTATTTGGTTGGGCGCAACCGAAGTGAAATATTAGTAGAATGATAAAAAATTAATCAATGGGATAGTGGAGCTCTTTTCCTTAACCTTGTTATGCTACTGGAATATTTATAGAAGTAACACACATTTTTGACAAAATTCGTCTTTGGAAATTTAATATTTTTTATTTTTATTCACTTTTTACCCTACGCAGCACCCTTACTCACCCCATTGTCCCGCAAGACAGTTGACTACTATTAGGTTTCCGCAAATAAAAACGTCTAAAAATGAGGTAAAAACACTCAATTTATATGTTTCCGAGAAAAAAACGGCAAAATCGGTCTGACACGTCATCTAAAATCACTAATCTGTAATGTCGCTTTGACCAAATCTAATGTTTATTTATTAAAGACTAGACACCTACCTACTTTGAAAAACAATAATTAAAATTCGATTAACATGGTATCAAATCATAAAAATGGAATTTTAATATAAGAAATGAGTCCCAACAACAAATGTTTTAACTCATATTAGGGCTTTAAATGTTTACTGATGCAGACTAAAATGAGGTAATTGCTGAGGTCTTTAACTTCAAACACAGGCTATTTGTGAAATTGGATTTATTGCAACCGTATTTAAATCAATCTGGGCTACATTTGCCTAGCCTAAACTCGATTGGGACTATTATCTGTCTTTCTTGTCCATTTAGATTTTATAGAGTAGGTAAACTTATTTTACATGCATAAAAAGTAATTAATTATAACTCAAAAGTGGTCTGTGGTAGGACTGATAGGTACTTACCGATTCATCCAAATATGGAAATCTTAACCGGTGTTGTCTCTGTCCTAATATCGTTCAAGTCAGTTACAGGAAGCAACACAACAGTAAAACATATTTCACCAGTGCAGAGTTAATTCAAAAATCAAACTCATTACTATAAATGAAATAGACTGACAAAAAACGCCAGAAAAACGGCGATGCATGCGCACAGTCATGAATTAAAACAAAAAGTGGAGGGGATAAATCCAGTGAAAGTTCTATTTCGTGTATATATAAATCACTTTTCTATGCTCTGACGTTTCAGCCATATTTTGGCAGAATATGCTGATCAGTGGTTTTCCTCATTTTCTTGAGGAGGTACCTCTGTGTCCAGTGAGAATGTCTAGGACCAGTTTTATCTGATTTTTTTTGTAGCTTGTGAAGCTTTTTTGTGTAGTTAGGGGAGATAAATCTTTTGGCCTGTCTCTGCCCAGGTGCATTGGGACAATGCGCCCTTTTCCGCCTTTATTCCCAATTTCTGAATGCATTCATTACGTGCCCTCTAGTGATGCCACATAATGGTTCAGGCCCGCAAAAGGCAGTCTGTGCACCATTCCGTGCGAGCTGGTCAGCGGCTTCGTTGCCTTCCACACTCTCGTGCGCTGGTACCCACATTAGGGTGAGTCTAACTGTACCTTTTTGTGATTATACAATTTTTGTTGGAGACTATAACATAAATTTTCTAGGCCAGAGTACAGCAAAGACAAATCTTATAAAATTGCTTGAAAATTTTAATTTGGAACAATATGTTAACAAGCCTACTCGGTTAAATCAGATTGGAAATAATTTTAGTTTGTTAGATTTTATAATATCAAGTAAAAAATTGCCTCCTCAGAATTGTGATGTGATCGCTATCTCTCAGACTGTCTCTGATCACTGGTTGGTGTTTGCAAATTTTAATCTAGCTTCAAAAAAATCGCCAAAAAGAAATATTAAATTTAGGGACTATAACGGAATTATAAATAGTGAGTTTGAGAGGGATGCTCGTTCCTTAAATTGGGACCTCATTTATCATACTTCTAATATTAACAACAGGCTCAATATTTTTAATTCTTATATATTATTTTTGATTGACAAGCATGCTCCCTTTAAACATAAGACAGTTCAAGAGAGACCGTACACGCCATGGATCACGACTAACATCAAATTACTTATGAAAATGAGGGACAAAGCCTACAGGAAATATTTACAACATAAAAGTGACGCAAAGCTGCAACAATACAGAGAGCTACGGAATTTTACTAAACACGCCATTGCCCGCGAAAAAATTGCATATTTTCACTCTCTTTCGAAAAAGCCGGGGAAAGAATTTTGGAAAAATGCTGAAAAGTTAAATCTGACAAAAGGTAATGATTATATTAATATTTGTAAAATTTTTCCAGACCCCTCAATAATAAACAATTTTTTCGTAAGCTCCCTTTCAAATAATTATACGATTTCCAATGAAAAATTAGAATATTATACACAGAATAGGCACGAGTTAGTCACTTCTGAGTTAAGTTTTAATCTAATTGATGAAGTTTCGTTAATAAAGATTTTAAACTCTATTTCAACGAATGCAATGGGCGAAGATGATTTGTCAATTAAAGATATAAAGCTTTGTTTTCCGTATTGTAAAGGCGCCTTATTAAATATTATTAACACTTGCATTTTAGAGAATAAATACCCTGATTTTTGGAAAAGAGCTGTTGTATTGCCCTTGCCAAAGGTATCAGATCCTAAAGAGTTAAAAGACCTCAGACCTATAAGCATTTTGCCTGCAGTCTCGAAAATTTTAGAAAAACATATTTATAATCAAATATTATTATTTATAGAATCCAAAGATATAGTTCCGGCCACCCAATCCGGGTTTAGGAAAAATTTTAGTACTAGTACATGCCTTGTAAATTTAGTAAATGATGTAAGATTTAACCAGGATAAAAAGGAAATTACTGGACTTTGTTTATTGGATTTTACCAAGGCTTTTGATACTTTATGTCATAAAATGCTGTTGGCGAAGTTGCATTATTTTGGTTTTTCTGATCAGGCTTTGGCTTTTTTTGGATCTTATCTGATTGGACGTTTTCAGTGCGCTCTTATAAATAATGGACCCGACAAAATAAAATCTAATTACTTACCAGTGAGCAGTGGAGTTCCGCAGGGGTCAATTTTAGGGCCACTGTTATTTTCTTTGTATGTTGCCGATATGGAGAAAAGTATTGTTAATTCTAAACTTCAACAGTTTGCAGACGATTCCCAATTGTATATTTCTTTTAATCCCAATCAACATGAGAATTTTGCAACACAAATTAATGAAGATTTAAAAAATATAAGCACTTATGCACAAAATAATAATTTAAAACTTAATGCTACAAAGTCGTGTATTATGCTGTTAGGAGAAAATAAAAACCAAATATCCAATATAAATAACAACCTACATATAATATTAAATAATGAACAGTTGCCTATTGTTACAGAAGCCAAAAATCTAGGAATCTATTTTGATACTAGACTCACTTTTGAAACGCATGTTAAAAGAAAACTAAGCGTTGCATACCTTAGACTAAAAAAACTGTATAATTTAAAAAAATATCTGCCTCAAAAAACGAAACTTTATTTGTGTAATTCTCTAGTTTTATCTTTGCTTGACTATGGCGATGTTATTTATCATGGTTCTTTGACTAATAAAATTGCAAAATCCATCCAAAAGTTGCAAAATACTTGTATGCGGTTTGCATATGATATTCCATACCGGCAGCATATTACACCTTATTTAAATAATTATTCAATTTTATCCATGGCAAATCGGCGTAAATTACACTTACATAATTTTATTTATAGAATTTTAAAGTCCAAACAACCATCTTATCTGTATAAACTTTTTGTCACAAGAGATCATCCTCATCAAACTCGTTTTATTGGTGATTTTTTGATACCTCAACACCATTCTACAAACTTTCAAAAGTCTTTTGGTTTCATTGCAACGCAAATGTGGAACAATATTTCAAATGAAATTAAGTCTTTTTCACTACCTAAATTTTCTAAATACATTAAGATTAAACTCTTGCAAGAACAATCTATATAAGTTGTGCTCATGTTCGTATAATATATACTTTTAAATTGATTGGATTCCTGCGCTTTTATTGTTGGTTTTATCATAATAAATATTGTAATAATATTGTTTAAAATTTCGTCTGTGGGGCTTGCGAGGGGGTGTTCTTGCGCATGACCAAGATCTATTTCTGTTTTTTTGTTTTTTTTTCTCGAGCTATGAATAATGTTCCTATAGGTAAAACTAGTGAAATTTATGGGTTGTTATAGATTATTGTAATTGATGGGTTATAAATTAATATACTGATGATTATGCTGGGAATTATATGATATTTAAGTGATGAATTATAATTATTTTTATTTTTGTATATAACTTAGGTTTTCGGGGCTGCTCCGCTCAGTAATGTTTATCTATAATATTACTGTGAATCGGTTTTTAAATCGTGGAGAAGTCCATTATTCGTCAAATTATGTAAACATGTATTGAATGTCTTTTTTGTATGTGATGAATAAAAATTATTTTGAATTTGAATTTGAATTTGAATTAGGGTGAGTCGGTTTCTGTTTGACAGTTGATCTGTAGCCATCCAGCAATCCCACACTAGCCGGGAGTTGAGTCTGCTAGATGCTAGCACGTTTAAGGCTGCTTGACTATCTAATAGGATACAGTTCTTACCTACCATTGTCCCTCCCAAAGTGGGTGCTTTAAGGTTCAACTACCTTCTTTTTGTGAATGGGATCACTACAGTTTTGTTTGGGTTGACATTTAGTCTTTCCTATATACACCATGTGCTGGCAAAGTTGAGTGCACTTTGAATACGTTCTGAGAGAACGTTGTCATGATTACCTCTTATTAGTATAACTAGGTCATCTGCGTAACCTTGGACTTCAAAACCTGATTCAGTCAGGCTTACCAGTAAATCGTCAACAACCAGAGCCCAAAGCATGGGCTATAGGACCCCTCCTTGAGGGCATTATTTTATTACTTTGACTGTGACGGCTGTTTCTCCAATGGTCGCGGTGACTTCACGGCTGGAAAGAATGGATTTTATCCATTGTGTAGTGGTTGGTTCCACCCCTCTGTGGCGTGCAGAATGGACTCATGTGAGATGTTGTCAAATGCACACAGCGCCACTTCTTTTTCAGCCTTCTCTATATCTCGGACGAGATTTTGAAGAGCATGGGTGGTAGATTTCGATGGTTGGTATGCGAATTGTTTTGCATGCTCTGGAGCATTAGAAAGGAACTTGCTCCTGACGCGTCTATCGATAATCTTTTCTATCGTTTTAAGAAGGAAAGAGGTTAAGCTAATGGGGTGGTAAGATTTTGGTTCCTCTTGTGATCGTCACCCTGTCTTTGGTATGAATGCTACCTGAACTTTCATCCAATTTTTGGGAATGCAGCCCAGTGCAAAGCTGGCTATGAAGATTGATTGGATGTGTGGTAGTAGGTGCTCTATACCTTCTTCTAACAAGGCTGGAAAGATTCGATCCACTCACGGGTATTTGTAATAGGGTTTTGTAAAGATTTTGTTGGCTAGACCTTTTACCCCTTTTGCGGTTTCAATGGGTTCGTCTTTTTGTGCTAGTCCTTCTTTGGCAATTATGCTTGACCAGGGATAGTGTGTTTCTAGAAGAATCATTTGACTTTCTTCAAGTGTCTCAGCATAGGTGTCTTAAGCACTATAACACTTTTTGTAGACGAATGGACGGTGCTAATTCATCTATCCCTTCATAAAACGGCCTAAAAGTTCTTCTTTTGGATGTCCGAAGCTCTTTGTTATACTCGGAGAGGGTTTTATGATAGTTGTCCCAATTCCTTACTCTTTTAACTTCATTGAAGCCTTTCCTGGACTCAGTCTTTAGCTTGTTTAGTGTCTTGTGCTACCATGGCACATGCCTTTGGGTTGCCCTCAAGCTCCGACTTTAGATGCCCTTTGTAGGCAATCCAATCCGTAAGTTGCTAACCATTTTAGTAATTTCAACGGATATGTCGAAGCGAATATTTTACAAAATGAGTTATTTGATTGTTGAAAGATTGAAAATGGTCTAACTTTATATCAAAAATTAATGATAATCACGCTACAAGACCATAAGAACAGCATAGGGAAAATGAATGATCGGAGAACTCGGAGAGTACCGTCTTTAACTACTATAATTAATCTGAGGAAGTTATATCAAGAAACAGCATCTCTAGCGAACAAGAAATGGACGAAACAAAGAAACGAACGAAACGAATTATATTGCTTTATTCCAAGAAAATCGTTCAAAAACTCTGTCAGAGATATGCGGTATTGGCCACGAAACATGAACAGTTCAGAGAATTTTAAATCAATACGAATACCAAGATTTTAAAATTGGCCACAATTAAACGACGAACAAAAATGAAGCCATGAATTTGATCAAATTATAAGATGAAGTTTCAAGATACAAATTATTTCAGTAAGATTTTGTGGACTGATGAGGCGATATTTACCATTGCCGGTATTTAAAATAATGGGTAAATATGGAACAATCAACTAGCCCGCAAACTCCGCAGATCTAACGCCCATGGATACTTTCTTTTGGGGCTATTTGACAAATACAGTCTTTAGAGAAAGAAATAACAATATTAAAGAAATTCAGAGAAAAATTTTCGAAGAAATGAGAAATTTAAATGAAATTGAGATCGAAGTAATTATATATAAATGCACTGGAACACCAGAAAGAATTTACAAGAAATATGGCGAGGTTAATGGGGGACATGCAGAGAATTTAATTTAGGCGAGGAATTATACGTTTTATTTATTTTCTTGTTTACGGTTGATTTTAATTACGTAGTATGTGATTTCCAAATTTAATAAATACAATTTAAAAACTATATTGTGTGCACCATGTTGGGGTTTGGAACCTTCGACAAAATGCACTAAAATAGAGTTTTATCCACAATACCGAAACATAATTTATCAACTCAACGTGCGTTTCGCTAACCATGTTAGCATCATCAGGAAATGATTAATCATCTCCTGACGATGCTAACATGGAACATGGATAGCGAAACGCGCGTCGAGTGCAAACATTCTGTTTTGGTATTGTGGTTAAAACTCTGTTTTAGCATGTATTATAGCTCATTTTGTCAAATGTTAGCAGAAAATAAATATGAATGAATAAATCAGACATCGAGCATCAAAGCCATGACATTTGCGAAATAAGTCCTTCGTAATTCTAAAACCTTCAATGTTTATGACATATGCAGAATTGAACTGGAAATTTAAAACCATTAAAACATATTATTTTTTTACTTCGTGTTATAATGTTTTTATTAACTTTCCGAATAATCTTTTACGTTTTGTTTTTATTATTTTTTTTTCTTATTTCGTTTTATAATACTTGTATTAACTTTGCGAATATCTTTTTAGGTTTTTTATTTTTTTTTATGAAGCCTTTTTGTCTTCCAATTTTTGTCATCCTCGACCTTGTAGCTGAACTCCTTCGCCTTTTTTCGCCGAAAATCGCGTTTCTCTAACTTTTTTATATAATTTTTTTTGACTATTTCGTTTTATAATATGTTTATTAACTTTCCGAACAATTTTTTACTTTTTTCAGTTTTTTCCCATTTTTTTCGAAAAGTGGCTATCCGGGGAGGTCGGGTGTGGGTGTATAATCCCCTCTCCACTGATGACCCCGGGATATGTAAGATTTTCGATCCGAGGCTCCGTTGCTGAAATATCGGTAAAGCCACGGTCCCCCCATATGGTCAAAAGTCGCCCCCGATTAGGCTAAATAAAAATTTCGACCCCGTAGCTTTTCCCGTTCTCCCGAAATTAATTATTTTAGTTTTTTGTTCTCTTCCCTCTCCTCTCCGAACGGGGGAGGGGGGGGGGATATGGGGTCCAGTTTTGGTCCAGGATTCTCAATTTACCCCAGCTACATGTCCTGAAAATTTCAGCCCCCTAGCTATTCTGAAACATGCTTAGTTAAAGGGGCGTTTCACTTTGATAACCATTTCATAGGCATTCCATTTTTTTGACTTTACCCTCGCTAAAGAAGATTCACTTCAATAAATAGATATTCATAATTCTCCAGTATTCTTCCAGAAGATATGCTTTTCCCACTTCATTGCAAATTGTATGGTATTGTTCATTTTTCTTGTTGAATGACTCTTTTCTCAATAACTTTTCTACCCTTCTAAAGGCCCTGTCGACTAGAAGAATACTATGTCCTCTAATAGGAAATACTATTTGATCAAGATTTGGCAGTACTGGCTAACCTTATATTGTCCACCACAATCGTCACAAAATAAAGTGATACCGTTTATTTCTGGAGATATGATAGTTCAGAAAATGCAAAAGTGCAGATGATGCTTTTATGCAGCCCTTTCCGGCTTGATCTTCTGTCTACGAAAAAAAGTTTGGGAACACCTGGACCTACTGGCACAATTACAAAGGTATAATAGCTAATTTACCTTAGACCCAGATAACCCAACTACAGATCCGAAAGCGCATGAAATATCGAATCTCGTTTTATGACGCGTCTATCCGCTGAGTTGAATTGCCCGCACAAAGTAGTTTGAAAATAAAACTTTTCACACGAATGAGAGAGTTTGGTGACACGAGACGTAGGGAATGTCATAAAGTCTCATGAGTGTGAAAAGTCTTTCCAGCATGTGTAGTGTGTAGCACACTATACTTTTTCTACGACTGCTACACACAGGGTGCCCCACTGGGAATGTGGTAGAATAGTATATTGTGCAACAAGTGTTGAAAATAACCGTGTGATTTATGTCACTCGCCTACGGCTCGTGCCATCAACCTTCACACTCTTGTGAAAAGTGATTTTCGCACGCGTTGCATACTATACTTTGTCTACGACTACCCTGAAAATAGACAAAAACGCACTAACAACTGCTCTTGAAAACTGGACATTTCACACGCTTATTCGGGTATTTAGATTAAAGGGCTTCGTCTCCGTTTTAGAGCTTCGCCCTTAGAGGTTAGAGGTCCCATTCCCAGATCTCTACAACAGGGAGGGGAGCCTCATATTTTACTCATTTGGAAAAGGGGCCTCCCTGAGGCAAAGCCCTTAAATGGGGGCCCAGGGGGCGAAACCCTAGAATGGAGCCTATAGTAAGGGAGTCTTATTTTTTACGATTTAGGAATGGACCCCCGGGGGCGAAGCCCTAAAATTGGGCCTCAAGCCTTTAAAAGGGGCACCTGGTATCAGTTTCGTTTTCTACAGTTATGCAAAAAGGGCTCCTTGGGGGTGAAGCCCTAAAATTGGATCCCCGTTTTTAGAGATCTGGGAATGGGACCTCTGAGGGCGAAGCTCTAAAACGGAGACGAAGCCCGAATACCCGAATGAGCGTGTGAAAAGTATATTTTGCACACGCTGTGTGCGGAATACAGGCACGTATAACCAGGCGTGTCTGTAACACACTTAAACTAATTTTATAATTTAATTTAAAAAATAAGATTGAATGTGGCTCCGTACTATTCAACTTGTTGTTATGTTGCAACTTAGAACGCTTTTTCCACACGGGCCCGCACTAAACTGTAGATAGCCAAAACCTGTTCAAGCCATCTACGACCATGAGTCATTCGTTGCGAAGTTTGTTGCATGCATTTAAATAGCCGCTTACGCATCTGTAGATCAAAGCAGCATGCTAAAGAAAGAGTTTCCAGGTATAGCCCACACTGACACGCCATAGCGTCTCGTCTCTCCTGTTGTTATAGAAGATAGAAGGTAAAATGGCGGATGGAAGTTGGTAGAAGAAAAACACATTCCGATTTCCGGTACTTACTCAAGATTCGAAACAAGTGTTCGAAGTCTTATATCCCTGGTAAAGTTAAATTGAGGGACTCGAAGAAGACAAGGTATTTTGTGTGAACGGATAGGTAGTTAGTTGAAAAAGGACGGTAATTAAATTGAGTAAAGAATGGAGGTATTTAGTTCATTTAAGATTTAAATAATCAAGAAATTTAGTTAGATATTTAATAATAGTTAACCATGTTTAGTTTTATGTGGGAAAGAATGAATGCTTGAAAGTAGCTAGAAATTGTATATATTTATCAAATTTAATGCAAATTAATTATTGCATTATTAAATGTAATACCTAAAATACATGTTTCAATTCACACCTATCAATAAAACCCCCACCACCCTATTTTAATACAGTCCACTAATTAAAGCGGTTAATTGTAAGTGATTTAAGAAATAATTGTTTATCCCTATCAATTCTCAATGATCTCATCCTCTCCTTCATATTCAAACGGTATCTTTCTTTTTCGCGCCCTGATCATAGGAAAATTAGTTTCAAGATCTAAACCTTCTGCCAGTTCTTTGGCCGACTGCAGAATTTTCTCAAAATGATCGTTGGATCGTAAGTCCTTAAAGAATTGACTTGTCTTTACTAGGTGGTTTACACATATTTTAAGACCAATTTTCGGGTTCTGGATAATTGCATGCCAAATGAATATAGAACGCTTCTGCTGTATGCCTTGTATTAAGGTCAAATTCATTTGTTGCATTCACTGCAACAAATGAAGCATCAAATGGGTTTTAAAATATTATCATAATGGTTTCATTGTATTTATTCGGGATGACCATCTAGTTTCACTAATAGGTTTAAGATTTAAATTTATCACGTTGAAAAAGTTAGTTTGAATGACCCTGGAAAGCTAAACATTGACGTGCAAGATATTTAATGAGAGAAATTAACATAAATGTTATTTCAATAACACTACGCCAATGTGTTCTTTCATCATTAAACGATAAAAGACAACATTTGCGTAGTGGCAAATCGGTCATTTTGAAAAGGGGTCACATCCACTTTTTGAAATTTTACAGGAGAGATAAAAAAAACCTCTTAATACTATTTGAAAATAATCTTTTCTAACGTGTGGTCTGCTTTAAACATGGACTTTTAAGATCATGCATTATTAAAAAACATGATTTGTATTTTAAAGGGGATGACAAATTGACATTTTTTTAAAAAAAGATGACTCATTTTCAAAGTGTACAAGTATTTAAAATATAAATATTGTTTATTTTAAACATAAAAGTGGTATAATACATTTAAAAGCACACAACTGAAATAAAACTTCTGAAAGAGATATTAGGAATTGAGTTTTTACTTTTTAAGCTCTTTTTTCTCAACTTCTGCCTCCGGTTTTTCATTTTCCTTTTTTTTCAATTATTTTTTCGGCGAAAACCACGTTTCTAACCTCTTTTTAATTATTATTAATTTTTTTTCTTTACTTCGTTTTATAATACTTTTATTAACTTTTCGAACAATGTTTTGCTTTTTATTATTTTTTTTTCTTATTTCGTTTTAAAATACGAACATTTTCTTAAGTTTTTCAATTTTTTCTCAAATTTTTACATGTCCTGAAAATTTCAACCCTCTAGCTATACTGGAACATGCTTAATTAAACGGGCGTTTTACTTTCATAACCGTTTCAACTTTGATAAGCGTTTCATTTTTGTGACCTTATACTCTCTAAAGAAGTTTCACTTCAAAAAAATAAGATCATTTTTAATTTTCATCCGTTTCTTCGGCGGTGGTAGTGAGCCATAGTGTTGTAGAATGCCTTCTCCTTCTCTGGAATATATTGCTGAAGCGTCTTTATATCTTCAATTTTATTCATGTTTACCGGAATTTTTGAGGATCGGGTACTACTATTGACGAAATGCTTCGTTGCAGGGTTTTTAAAAGAAGAAAACGTTCCTTAACAATACTGCCAATGTATGGTTTGGCAAAGACGATACCCAAATGTTCCGAGTTATAGCTGAATTCATAAAAGGAGTTGATAGTGAAAGTATCCATTTCTTCTTTTGGAACTTCCTTGCCATGACTTCGTGTAGACAACACTGTCTTCTTAAAGAAACCCGGCCACCACTTTTTGAAACCAGCTATATCTACGTGAGTAACATGTCTGACGTCGAACTTATTGCGTGTAGATGAAGAAACGATTAGATCTTCATATTCTGCTATAGGAAAAATCCGGTCTAGGCGGGGAATTTTCCATTTTACTGTGCCGAAATCCCTGTCATAATCATTGAATGAGTGACCTCGTTGCGAAAAGTAAATACTGATTTTCTGGAACTTGCTTGTCTTGTTATTACTAGAGCCAAAAGATATCGTATCATGGTCAAAGTTTACAGAATAAATATACCGTACCGTATCGTCAAATACCAGTGAACAACAGAAGCGTCTGGAGACCCGATGTAATTTTCGATACCGACTCTAGCGCCATCTAGTGTAGGTAGCGTTGACTCGAGCGATTGCATTCGCGCTATTTCTTCGCGATACAATCGGTTTGAAACATAAGCCGTGGCGTGGTGGCCGAGATGTCTAAATGGTTCTAGTGGAGGAGCTGGCAAACATTGCGGTGAACGATATTTATCAAAATTTTTACCAATGTGGCATAAGAATTCATGATATAGACAAACTAAAATCGACCGTCTGCCGTGTCGAAGTGGCAGCTTTAAATAGGGGGGTGCAGTTAAAAAAGGGTGGTTTTAGGATTCGGTGAATAATATTTATCAAAACCCGCATTCGCTCAATTAAACAAACCAGTTTGTGACTTAGGTCTCAACTCGGCAGCGGCAACTATCGTCGGTGGCGGCTCGGGTTCAAACCCCATTGCTTTTCTTATTTTTTTTTAAGATTAAGTTCCTAAACAATTTTTTTCTTGATTTTGGGTATGTCTTGGGTTCGTTTGGGTTAGCACCTGGTTAGTTTCCTTTTCTTGAGCCTCCGTAGCGAGCGCAGCGAGCGGAGGGTCATGCGAAAAGTGATATTACTTATTGTAATACGTGCCCGTACTTTGGATGCACTTTTTACGAAATATTTTGCTTTATTTAACTAAAAACTAGGATATATTTAACAAAAGCCGTATTATAGTGGATATACAGTAGCTGGCATGTGTTTCCGGGAATACATTCACAAAGAATCACCCTTCTTTGTGAATACATTCCACGCGAGGCCACCTATGTAGTATAGGTGGCCTTTGGTATCGAAAATTTGGTCGGGTCGCTAGACTCTTGTGTGAACAACTGTGTATGCGTACGCAGCGGTGAACGCTGTTCCCTCGAGCGGGACGAGGAGGAGGGGTCTAGCCGATTTTGCGTGCCTCGAGAGTGCGGGAACTTATATTTTATTTAGTAAACTTTGTCATGGTGTTGTTCCACTTCTGACTCGGACATACGTCACAAAATAGTAGGAGTAAAACGTTGCAGAAGTTGTGAATACAAAATTCATTCACCCACAACTGCCGAAAATAAAAAATCTCTTGTACGCATAAAAAGGGAAGTGGTAGGCTTTGCATATGATCAAAACATAGAGCTGCGACCTTTTCATTTTCTTTGTACAATTTTCTCATTTCGTCAATTTTTGTAAAATATTTTTTTGCTATCCTCCTGTGTACCATAAGTTCTGCAGCCGCGACTCGCTTGGCGATATCATTCAGATGGGGGGTCCTTCAATTTTACTCCTAACTCTTCACACTTGGAACAAACATCGATCTGCGGACGGCTGAATGACAACAGTTTTCATGACAACGCTTAAGAAAAAATTTATATTTGACATTTTGACACTCCGGATGCTTGGTCACGAACATGGTTACATAATCTTAACTTTAAGCTGGGAAGTTAAATATTTCTTTATACTATTTGAATAATGCACTTAATTCACTCGGATATTATCAATAAAGTTTTGGATGGCAAACTTCACCTGGAATCAGTTTATTTCGAGGACCAGCAAATTTTCCTCTCTTGTCTTGAGGTGTGCGACTTTGACTTTTTAAAGGGAAGAGACGCTCAATTCTTTTTTTTTCGAGATTCCGTAAAAAGACAGGAAAGCTGCACGACAAACATTCTACCGGTTGTTACACTCAATGTGATAGGAAATAGTATATTATTTTATATGGAGGAAAAGTGATACTTTTCATGGCGCGCTCGTGTGTGGCAATAGGCGATCCATTTGCGGCTGAGAGTTCATAGGCGGACTTGGTTTGTTTACCATGCACTTGGTGTCGCGGGAAAACGCTGAGGTCGGCGCCAGTGTCAATCAGGAATTGGATTTGGGTTTTGCGGTCGCAGACAAACAAGCGGGGCGAGTTGTTGCGGCGAGTATCATTAGCCGCTTCTAATGACCGCCGTTGTCGTTTCCCTGGATCCATGAACAAGGC
>MU183745.1:62519-100146 GCA_016904865.1 Pissodes strobi
AATATTAGAAATCTACAGAGATAAAATTGTACAAAATAACAAATTTAAGTAACACTACAATACAATATACAACATATTAAAATTTTTACTATTAAAAACTTATTAAAAAAAATAGAAATAATAAAATAATCAATAAAACTAAAATTGTTTATAGAAGACACACTGCAATCTTATGTCAGATTAAAATATATTGTTGAGAAATTCGTCAGCCTTATAGAAGGCATTCTGAGTCAGAATTTTTTTGACAGCACCCATGAACTGTCTCTCTGGCAAATCTTTAATCACCATAGGAAGTTTGTTGTAGAATAGAGGACCATGATAGTTGGACGATATGCGTGATTTTTCCAGTCGCAGATATTCCAACCTTATAAGGTTTCCCTGACTGGTAGGGTATTGATGCAGGTTTTTATGACAGTACAGAAGGCACTCATATATGTAACGACAGGGCAACGTCATAACTCCTAGCCTTATGAAGGTCGTCCTTACGTCATCTCTATACCTCATACCCGCTATCACCCTGATAGCCCTTCGTTGTAATGCGAAGATTCTGTGAAGATGTGCCGAGTGACCCCAGACCAAAACGCCATACACCGCCACCGACTGGAAGATAGCATAGTACGTCTGAAGCGGCAAGGCTGCCGGCATGACACCTGTCAGGTTTCTTACTAGGAAAATACTTTTTGCGAGTCGTTTCGCCACATGTTCTACATGTGTTTGAAATTTTAAGCTCGGGTCAAGGTATATGCCCAGAAACCTCACTTCCTCCGCGTTTGCTTCAGCTACCTCCCGAAGGCTAAATACAATTTTTTCTGTCTTTGATTCATTTAATGTTAGTTTATTTGCTCTAAACCATTCATTCAGGTCATGCACACAATCATTTACTCTCACTTTAAGAGTGTTTAGGTCCTCCCCACACTCTACGATAGATGTGTCATCTGCAAACAACAACACTCTAGTGTCTGGCGAGGCAGTGTTAATGTCATTAATATAAACCAGGAATAACAGGGGACCTAGCACCGAACTCTGAGGTACACCGTATTTTACCTCTGCCCACTCATTTGAGACCTTACCATTGTGCTCTGTCCTTTGTCTACGGTCTCGTAGGTAGTACACTCAATAAGGTCCAGGCTAGTACACTCAACACCATAGAACTCCAGCTTATCCAAAAGTATCTCGTGAGACACACAGTCAAACGCCTTCGACAGGTCGCAGTAGCATGGTGCTCCTCCTCAAAAGCGCCGACTATACATCCCAGAAGCTCGAGAACCGCCAGCACTGTTGATCTACCCTGCCTGAAGCCATGCTGGCTGTTTGTGAATATGGTGTGATTTTCAAAGTACTCATATAATTGCTCTTTTAGCAGACACTCATAGATTTTGGATATGACTGGCACCAATGAAATAGGACGATAGTTACCTAGGTTGGTTTTATCATCTTTTTTAAAGACTGTTATTACTCTCGATTTCTTTAGCCCTGTTGGAAAGACACCCGATTTAATGCTAAGATTAATTAGTTTAGTGATGGGAATTATTAAGAGATTTTTTAGTTGTTTTATCATGGGGACCTTCATATAATAAATATCTTCGCTGCTCTTGTTTTTGAGCGAGTTTATGGCGTTTCTTACCTGGTTGTAACTTACCTCCTTAAACTGAATTTGTATTAAGTTCCTATGTCTTTCATGGCTAGGTACTCCCGATGACTCTTATCTGTTGGCAAGATTCGTTTTAGTGTTTCCTGAGCAATGTTTGCGAAAAAAGTATTAAAATCGTCTGGCGATATGTTTTCATCCCCTTTGGATGCGTCCCTTTTGCCCCTATAAGTATTTACAAACTCGCAGGATGCCCTAATCGTGTTTGAGGAATTGATAATGTAACTGGTATAATCTTCCTTTCTTGCATTTTTTACGCTTTGTGTGTAGTTCTTTTTAAGATCTTTTATAAGCTGTTTTAAATTTTCAGACGGCCTATTTTCGTTGAATTCCGTAAGGAGTCGTAACATTTCCCGCATATTTCTCAGACGGTTGTTAAACCAGTGTGTTTTAGAGGTATGATTTTTATTTTGTACTACAGGGAAATAGAAGTCTATCGCCGTCTTTAAGATAAGCAAAAATGCATTGAATTTATTTTCAACATTGACAATATCCCCCTGGTTGCCCAGAAAACTGAAATCCTGTCTCTCCAGATATTCATACATTTCATTCATACCTCTAACCTCTAGCTGTAATCGATCTACTCTCATGATAGCTAATCACAGGGGCCACTCTACTCACCTCCACAGCTATATCAACCACTAGGTGATCGGACAGTAATGGATCATATACCCCTGTAAGAAAATCTAGAGAATCTGTGAAGTTTACAAAAATATTATCGATGCAATTTACCCGATTTGTGTCCAAAGAGATTTGCTGAGCCAGACCAAATCCGCTTGTCAAATCAATAAGTTCTTTTTTCCTTTGATTGTTAGAGTTGAGAATTATGTTGAAGTCCCCATTTATAATTGAATATTTGTAAGAATTATATTGAATAAGCTGCAGTGTGTCTTCCAAAACATTCAAAAAAACATTAAAATCTCCATTTGGAGGACGATATTATAGTCTCTCAGTTCTATAGCGGACAGTTCGAGGTGTCATTCCACTGACATGTTGTTCACTGCGTCCATTGGTTTGCATTTCGTCATGGGCTTTGTCATAATCATGGTACTACCACATTTTTTCTGATCCCTGGCATAAAATGATTGAACCTCAAAATTTTGCACCTTGCAAATGTTCATTTAGTCGCTGGTTAGATGGTGTTCACTAAAACAGAGCACGTCGTATTGTTTCGTGGCTTCAATTGATTCAAGAAAGGCTTCGATTTCAGCTATCTTATTCCTTAGGGAACCGATATTTAAATGGAGAATTCGGAGATGCAGATTAGATTTTGTTTTATTCTGATTCCGCTCTAGTCCCGGGGATTGGATTGATCCTGTTTGTCCCTCACTAAAAATTTCTACCCATTGAGAAGTTAAATCTTTGGAATGCAATACCACTTGGCCAGAAGCCCTCCTGACAGACATTGTCCTGAAGAACAGGATCAACTCCCACCATAAAGCAGCTTTGAGTAGGATTAGGGTTTTTTACCTCGCAAAGCTTAACTGTAATCCGGTCCTTTGATGTGTTTGCATGTTTGGAGATGTAGTTGCTTATGATGTCCTCAGTGATGTGGGTTTTCACTTTGGATATAAAGAGCCATATCCTCTTATCCTTGTTGATTGGTTTGGTTGCTTGGAATTCATCGAAGTCCTCTCTGGTCCCAATTATGCGATCGACTTTTCGCCGGAGGTTATAGTAGTAGTAGTAGTAAACTCTCTGATGGCCTTTTTCGTGAGAAAATTCAGCCAGTAACAACCCCTATCCAGGCTTAGCAAGAGGTAGAGCGACCCTTCTACATTGGTTACACCTTGATGGATAGAGATACTATTTTTAGAGCCCTCAGTATGTCGAGTATGTACTCCTGGGGGCTCAGACTTATACATGCACGGCTTGTTTTAAGGTTCGAACACCACCGGCTGGACGTTCACAAACATAAAAATCTCTAGCATGCACGGGGCTCAAACCCCCGGCTGGACGTCCGTATCTTATTCGGGGAGAAAACTACCCGGTGCCTGAACGTTCACCATGAATTCCCAAAACTAACATATATGTATATACAGCTGGAACAAAATAGCCGATACCCGACACGTGCACTCTCGACTGAAGACGAAACGGAAGTCGCCGGAGGTTATGTTAGCAGAACCCAAGGCAAAATCCGGCAACGATGGAAGGGTCAGTGCCTGAAAGAGAAGACTTTGTCCAACAGAAGAAGCGCGGATTTAAAAAAGGGTCAAATGACATGACAGAAAAACAACAACGTAACAAACATAACCTCCGGCGTTGTTGTTGTTCTGTCATGTCATTTGACCCTTTTTTAAATCCGCGCTTCTTCTGTTGGACAAAGTCTTCTCTTTCAGGCACTGACTCTTCCATCGTTGCCGGATTTTGCCTTGGGTTCTGCTTAGTAGAGACAGCGCCGGACCGATTTGTTTCATGTGGTTGGGGCGAGTTGCCGGTTTGATGTTGGTAGTTGTTGCCACCGCTGGTTTGGCAACCTTGCACTTGTCGTGTGAGGGGAGAAGGAATAGCTGATGACGTTTCCTGTTGCTCACCATTTTCCCGCCATTTTTCTTGGAGTTGCATGGCTCGATCTTTCCACAACTCGCAATTTTCTTCTAGAAGGGCATTTTTTCCTCCAACTCCCTGATGATTCTTCTTAGGTACAGGATTTCGCGATTTTCCACGTCTCCGTCTGCTTCCATACTTGCGTATTCACCTTGTGAATTTTCAAGGTTACCTAGCACTTTGATTAATTCGTTCTGCTTTTCAGGTTTCAGACATTCACTACTACAGCACTTTTTTGTTTTTTTGGTCGCACACGATGTATGATAGTTTGACAATTTTTACACTTTACTCGTTGTTTTATCGCTCGCGATTTACAAAATTTGCAGACCGGTACCGACAACAGGACAGGATAGCTCCCAAGATGCATTCCGTTTCTTATTGGTCGAAACAATTGGACGTTATTATGTTGTAATATGCACAAAAAGAAGGGGGATTCTTTGTGGTAATATGTTTTGAATGGTGGGCAATGGAATATATTCGCGGAAACACGTGCAAGCTGCTGTATATCCACTATAATACGGCTCTTGCCCTCTGCTCGCTACGGGGGCTCAACAGACAGGAACTAACCAAAACTAACCCAAAGCAAGTACAAAATCAGGAAAAAAGAATGCAGCATAACAATCCAATCTAACATCTCTTCCAACAATGATTCACACAAACAATTAGTTACAGGTAGTATTTGTACTTAAATCCGATCGGAGAGCAGCAGTAAGATGCAAGTCAATCATCGCGAAGTCAACTGACGTATTCCAAGCCCCGCCCAATTGTTTCGACCAATTGTAAACGGAATGCATCTTGGTAACTAGCCGCTAATCCGACAACACGTCTTCACCGTCGGCCATTTTGGCTGTCAAAATTAATGGATATTGACGATATTGATTTAATTTCAATATTTTTTGGAGCCGCTACGCTATTAAACCAAAGACAATCATACTACGAATATGATTGTCTGATTAAACATACTACCCATCTCACATAAAATGTAAAAGTAAATGCGCAAAATAGAGATCAAGGGTTTTGGCCACCTAGTCTCTGGCAGCGACTATGTCCTTATCAATATGAATATTGCGCATGGGTCAAATTGATTCGTGTCAGCACCGCTCTGGACCCAGGCCAAGGACTTAGGTTAAAAGTTCTTGGACCAAGGCCACCTATACGACAAGGCCAGTAAAGTTCACCCAGCCGTTGTTGGCCCTCGAAACGCATGCAATTGCATGTGTTTGGAGAGTCAACAACGGCTGGCCGAACTTTAAGCAGGCGGTTTTAGGCAAGGATGAGTCATCACACGTCGACCGAATTGATGGTCGACTTATTTCTTATTTGTTTACATTAATATTTTCCACTAGGTTTTTCATTTATTTAATTATTTTATAACGTGTAGATATTATAATTATACTTCGTAACGGCTTCTTGTGGGAAGTTCCAAGTAAGCTACCTGGATGTCCTTCATATTTAAGTAAAGTTAATGAAGATAATGTCCACACTAAACGCAGAAAGATCAGATTGAATGTCGAGAAATAGAAAGCGGCTATTGCTGAGAATTTGAATAGAGTAACTACTTACAATGAAATGAAGCAATATCTTTTACTGCGCTACATGCGCTTAATGAACTTGAGGATGGATAGTTGTCATTTTCTATTTAAATGAACCAGCTGAAGGGTACCCAAGTGTGCAAATATCTGTGTTTCTGTCAGGTCAGAATACTTGAAGTGTTTGTGGGCAATTTGTTCATTAAAAAAACATTGTGTTCAGACAAGACTGTTATAAAACTACCAGTGCGGGTCGAGTATATTAAGTAAGTAAAGTGCTTCATGAAGCGAAAATATTTTTGATTGACAATAAAAATTGAAGATGATATAACATCAACTATAGAACTGTAACTCTACTAAACTATTGTATTTTGTATTTATATGTGTGAGTGGGCCAAAGAAGCTATACATTTGCGCAATCTGATATTCCAATTAACTGGAGAAATGCAACTAATTCCACTTTTTAATGATGATAGAAATGCTTTAAATTTATCATTATGTAGTTCGATATACTTACTTAAAAAATAGAGCTAGTTATGGTTTATAGTCGCAACGTGAACATGTGTTATATTTAGCCTAATAAGGGAGAGAGTTACTCTGTGCCACGGGGAGGCGAATTTTGCTTCCGGCCCGTCCACAACTCATACCATTGTATAAAATTTATTTCTATACAATGCTCATACCAAGCATGGAACAACCATCTTCCTCTAACAAGAATCGATTGTTGAACGAGCCGGGGTTTACTATATCCTGTGTTCAATCATTCGTGTCAGCGAATTTGCATAAAATAAAAATATTATATTATTGTTTTACAGAAAACATGTGGTAAAATATGGAGGAGAGACAGTTATACGTCATGTATACCTAATACACTATGCAGACATGTAAGTTACTCTCCGTTTCTGTCTTGTGCGGGTAAGGTTTCACTTCTGGCGTGTCGTCTACAAGCATACTTATTTTGTTTTCTTCACATATAGTGCTGCATGTAAACAGTTTAAAAAAAAATATATTTTCCGGTACATCGAAGCGGCTGCTACTGCTATAAAAACCCGGTAACTGCAGTTTTAAACAAACTATTAACTTAGATAACCTTAGATATTCTGCCATTTTGATCTATGCATTCCTTTATTTTCCTTTTTAAACTCCGTTCTTCTTAAGAATATATTTCCATGTACAGATAAATTATTATTATTATATAGTGCTGAATACAGTGATCGTTACAGTGAACTTATATTGATTTATTTCAATGTAATTATTGATAATACCTACATATTTATGAAAATTATCTTGTATCTTGATCAAACATGTAATATTAGTCAACGCAATCGTATGTTATATTACTATTATATCCTTGCTTTAGGTTACAATTAAGTAGTTCTTGTTAGCATTATTATTAGAAATAATGAGATGAAAAAATAGAACACTGTTAAGCTTAATTGCTGCGAGTAGGTACTGTGCTACACACACGACACACACCTACTTGGTGACCGAATGTTAGTCAATGTACAATATCCATTGATTTTTAATTTAATTTTCAATTTTGCATGGCTCGTCACAAACTCAGAATTACATATTATAGTATAATAATATAGAATACATTTATTGTACATATCCACCATAAAATAGTCTAGGAGCTGAACTAGGGCCCTGAGATTATATACTTTCTAAATCTAAAAAAAATAAAGTAATAGGCATTTAAACAAAGTAATTATAGAATATAGTACTGATTATCTTGGTGTCAAGAGCAGGTATTAAAATTATCACAAATAATTCAGGTTTCTGCTTTTATTTTAAGTGAAAACTCTAAAATCACATGTTCGGCCCCTTCAACGGTTACCACTTTTGCTGTCCGTAGAAAGCAGATAGACTCGCGATCGCAGTGGTTCCCATATCAGCCTCCCTTAAAAAACCGATTACTGCATAAGAATCTCACTGTAACTTGTTTTCCGTGTTGCGTTCAAGCAAAATTTTGTATAAACAAAGTGTAAATAATGCCTTATTAACTTTTCTCTATTTATCTCGAAATATATATTTTGGCAGTTACACCCTTTGTTACTTTCACTCTTCAATTCGGCATTTTGAACTGTGCTCTAGACATAAAAGAGGGAAAAGAGAAAGCTAGAGAAAAAAATGGAAAAAAGGAACGTATTTCCCTAAAAAGAGTATCGAGAAATTTAAGAACTTTAGATAAAGAGCAAGATCTTGAAAAACAACCTTTCGAAGAGAAGAACGGCAGCGACGCGACGTAGCACGGATTTTTTTCAACTAATTGTATTCAAAGTCCAGAAAAGGCGATATGTGGCCAAGCCAGTGCTTTCTGGTGCCATAAAGATGCTGTGGGAGTTGTTTACTTGTGATTCATTCAACTAGTTTTAGTGACTTTGTACTAACTCGTTATGAAAGAAGTAACCGAGACTTTTACATCAAAACAGTAATGTTTTATTTTTTTGGCTTATTTTAATGGTATTTTATATTTTATTGCGTATATATTTCCAATTTGTTAAAGATATGTTTTCTTTTAATGTTTTGTTCGGGTGCCAACATTGCCTGATGTTGGGGTATGATGGCATATTTGCTACATTACAAACATAGACATAGTCTAAGATTATAAATAAAATAAAAATAATAGATAATAAACTATTTTTTTCCAATTTTTATAGGAGGCAAATATCTATTCTGGGTCGAGGCTCGGAATTGTATTCGAATATTTGACTAATCGATTATTCGAATATTTGACTGTTAGTATATTCGACTATTCGCCTATTCGAATATTCGATTTTTCATATATTTGAATGTACCTATAAGGTTTTTTTGTTCGTAATTAAAATTTTTCCCTCTTTAAATTTGCTGCTTTCAAAAATTCTTTTTCAAATTTACTTTGATTATGAAAGTAATGGTTTCGTAGGTTTTGAGCACTCTGTATAAAAAGAATCCAAAATTCACTTCGTAGACCGTATTTTGCTATTTTTGCAGGAAGCAGAGACTTTTTATCAAGAATGACTTTTTGTCGAAAAACGAAATGTTTACTCCATTTGCACTCAGATTCTTGGGCCCTCTATCCTTGTATGTATGTAGATGTACAGGGTGTCCCAAATTCGAGCCTCATCATTGGGATCTCGGAAATTAGAAGAGATACAAAGTCGGTTAAATGGAGGCAAAGTTGCGCAGTTTGATGCTGATCAAAATGTCACCTTACAAGTTAAAAAATTTTGGACACTTCCGAAGATTTTTGGAAAAAACCGAATATTCGTGATTTCATTTTTATTTTTTTTATGACTCTATTTCAATAGATATGGCAAAATAAAGTTCACATTTTCATTGCTACTTTTTCTGTTCTTCAAGATGGTGTTATTAGATTTTCAAGCCGACGTTTCGTCTTTGAGCTGCCATCATCAACATTGTTATTTTAAAAACGGCCATGGATTTTTTATTACGGATTTTAAGAGTTACTAAAGTCCCAAAATCAATTATGTATCGCACTTATTCGAAAAGTTCATATTAGGGACATTTTCCATAAGAACTCATGTGTTAGAGAGAGACAGAAAATTGATTTTTGAGAGGATTAAAATCAAAAACTTTTTTACGCATTACCGCTTTGCATAAAGAAAGCTTAAAAACTAACATAAGAAGGGGTGACTAAATAATATAATTATTAAAGTGTCGACCCTCAAACCATAGGTTCCTAGCATTGAGAATGGCTCTAGGCTATATTTTTAGCAATTTACCAAAGTAAATAGTTGTGTGGGATTAGATTTGGAACAAATAATAAATTTGATATTCTCATTGTTTTATCGCACTTTTTCGAAAAAATGATTTTAATGATTTCTTGGTAAGATCTTACCAAAAATCTGTTTTCTGTCTCTCTCTAACACATGAGTTCTTATGAAAAATGCCATTAATATGAATTTTTCGAATAAGTGCGATACATCATTGATTCTGGGACCTTAAGAGCTCTTAAAATCCGTAATAAAAAATCCAGGGCCGTATTTAAAAAAACAAAGTTGATGATGGCAGCTCAAAGACGAAACGTCGGTTTGAAAATCTGATAACACCATCTTGTAGAATAGAAAAAGTAACAATGATGTGAAATTTATTTTGTTCCATCTATTCAAATAAAGTCCTAAAAAAATAAAAATGAAATGACGAATATTCGGGGTTTTCCAAAAATCTTCGGAAGTGTTCGGAATTTTTAAACTTGTAAGGTGGCATTTTAATCAGCATCAAATCGCGCAACTTTGCCTCAATTTAACCGACCTCGTATCTCAACTAGTTCCCGAGATCCCAATGACGAGGCTCGAATTTGGGACACCCTGTACATAATAACATGTGCTTTGTTTTAAAACATAATATTTCGATTAAGGCTCGGAGCTGTATTCGAATAATTCAAATATTTGAATATTCGACTATTTTTTCTCATTTTTTGGTAATTAAAAAATGTATTTGTTATTTTTAACAACTAAATATCGATTTTCAAAAAGGGGTTCATCATTACCGAATCTCCCTTATAAGAAAAAAACAAAATAACTTTAAAATCGTCCTAAGCCTTCATCCTTCATCTAGTACAACAATAACCCAAATATGATCACATTATAATATCAGAAAATATGTATGTATGTAGAAAAACCGCTTTTCTCTCCTTATAGGGATGAATCAAGGTCTCAGCATCCTACGAGAAATAGTATATTGTGTAACTAGGAGGAAAATCAAAACATTCCTGGACGACTGTGGTAGTTGCTGGACGAGGCGCAGCCGAGGCCAGCAACACAGGAGTCAAGGAATGTGCTTTTCCTACGAGTTGCACATACTATTTTTTTCCGATCGAAATTAATTAGAATACGTACTTATATAACTAGAGCCAAATATTACTGTAAAAAAAAACGTGTTTTAAATTTAAACTCAACATAATATCAAGTTTTGAATCGAGCGAGCTTGAAGTTTATTACGTAGCTACGGAAACTACAGCTAAATGTTACATTTGATAGACGTCAGATCTGACAAACAAGGCGTTTGAATATGACAGAAATGTTACATTCCCGGCCTAGGACGGGAATGTTATATTCCCGGACTGTTATTTTCTATTCTTGTACACTTATTGCATGTTGCCAAGCCACAAATACAATATACTGGAATCATGACTTTTGCGGTGAGAAAACACATCGGAAAGGTGTCGTTTTTCGTCCGATCGGATAAAAAATATATTTTCACCTAAACTTTACTCTCCCGAGAGAGTGCCCTTGCCCACAAGTTCTAGGACACCCTGAACAAATAATTTTATGTTAAAGAAAACGGTAGATGGAGAATAATTTCCTTCATGATCGGATAGTCTTGACACATTGGCTGACACTGATCGATTTGTTGCGTGCATTTATTTTCTCTGTCATGGATTTAGTGTTCATTTAATCTATAAACGCCTTATATAACTATAGAATATTTCACTTTTACTTTTGCTTTGTTGCATTGTTTACTAATGCTAATGATGATCGTCAAGTTCTACTCTAATTGCACTATAAAAATAAAGGTCATCCATTCAAATGATTAACACAGTTATGTGTATATATAATTGTTAAGGAAATTGATATGTACGTTCTTTCTATACTCGCTAATCGCTATTTTCCTAACTTTGAAAGTACAACTTTTTCAGGATACACACAGAAAACGAAGTAAACAAGGGCCTAAATATGCCTTCGTAGTGCCCATAGTTGTTATTGAAATATATGAAAAATTGTTTGAGACCTGAAGCCGTTAAAACACAATTTCTCTCGACTAGATGAACAATAGCCAAAAAAAACCTCGAATTTGGGAAACCATACTACCCTACATTTGTATCTTAAAGTTATCATGTCAAACTGATTTATCAATATAATTATAAATGTATGATCATTTTTGGTTAAACTTATTTTAAGAGGAGAATAATTATTGAGATCGGGAAAAAGCGAAATGGTGCAGTAGGAGAAGGAGAGAGGTGCGGACATTTTCGCTTGGACAAACGCGGGAATTTAAAGGGCAAAGGCTGGGCAGACAGGACGAAAAATAAACTACACGTTTTGCAACAAAATAATTGTCCACCGAAACCATACAAACGATTGTCCTTTGTCCTTAGTTTGAGCACAGCGCGGACTGGCAGCAATTCCGGCTGAATAGGACCGTAGATGGCGTTGATGTTCGTAGCGAAAATGTTATAGTAAAGTAGGCGGATTACATATCGCAATTCGGTGCAAAAATAATAAAAAAAAAATAAATGGAGTGAAAATTTGAGGATTTATTAGTTCCACCTTTACCCGGATCCCGGAAAAACATCGGCCAACTCAGGAGACTCCGGATTAAAAACTCCTACAGTTGGTAACCCTGTCAATAATAGTAATGATATTTATTATAAAGATTACAAAATATAATCGTACAATTATTCCAAATTAGTGATTCAACGACCACGATGCCTGGGATTATTACGGTTTGAGGAATAGCCCGAATCGCCGATTATCGAATTCGATTATTTTACGATTTAAAGACTTCTGCGCGCGTAGTCTGCCGGGGACATTCCTATTGCTGTCAGAAATAGGAATTTCCTTGGTGATTTCCCAAACTGACGCGTATTTGCGAGTGCAGTTTGCTAGCATTTATTTGTCGATATTTGTGCTTTATCATGTTGAAAATAGACATGAAACTAATGACGTTTCACATAACTTAAAAGTAAATTCAATAAAGCTAACATTCAAATTCATTATTTATTTGTTTATTAATTTGTTTATTAATTTGTCTTATATTTTTTTGCATTAAATCAAGGGAGTAAGAAACACAAAATTTCTTCAAAAATACAAATTTAAAAAAGCAAACTAAATGTGTCCTGCAAGTCCTGTATCTCAATGCTTTGTTTCGTATTTTTGACCTTTTACCTCGCCCTTTAAAAAAATCAAATACCAATCTCACCCCCAAGAAAAATAGCAAGCTGCAATTCTACAGGTATATAAGTACCCCTTTTATAATGTCCGGGACGCTTATTTGTATCGAGCTTACGAGATCCTGTTTTTATAGCGCGACAATAATATAAATGTGCAGGGTTTCCATATTTTGGGTTAGTTTTGGTTGGTTGCGCCCCCGTAACTAGCGAAACGAGCGGAGGGCCATGCACGAAGTCTTCAATTATTTGAAGAAACGTAATGGGGTTATTCTAGCTACCATTCATACAGCATTTATATTGCGGTCATGCTGTAAAGAGCGGTTTACTGGATTCTCGATACAAAAATGCGGGAACGGCCGCATATACAGTAACAGAACCCGCGCTAGCTACTCGCCATAGGGCGACTCTAATATAAATGTACATTAAATGTAACTGCCTTTCATGTCTTGGATTAGTCTTGGTTACCTTTTGTTAGTTACGCCCTCGCTTCGCTCGCTCTAGGGGCGCAACCAGCAAAAATTAATTAAAACTTACCCAACACATAAAAGGCAATTACATTTAATGTACATTTACATTACAGTCGCCGTATGGCGAGCAGGGTGCTGTTACTGTCTATACGTCCGGGTCAACTATATTTACGAGATTTGTGTACATATGGAAACCTTGGATCATGCTAAGCTTTCAATGATTTGTTAAAAAAATATGCCCGCAATATGAATTGGTTTCTAGAACGCATATAACTCAAACAGTATTACCGGTTATGTATTCTCGAGTGGAAGCAAAAGTAAAACCCGAACCCGACAAGATTCTGGAAAACTTGACATGACAACAATACTGTCACCATTTGTTCCAATGCAGCAGGTGTCTTTTTACTCCATACTATGGTCCAAGAAGACAAGACTTTTTTATAGGTTGACCAACCACACGTCGGCGTCGCGTCGTAAGTCTTTATAATAAACATATAGATGGACTGGAGAATATGGAGCAGTACAGAATAGGTATCGGAGAAAAGAAATGACACTTCCCATTAATTTCACACTATGTGAATATGGTAGTCGAAAATGCATAGTACATACATAGACATGTGTGTGAAAGTATGGATCAATTAGCGTTTAAGAGGAGTTTGGTAACTACAATCCTTGAACAAAATAAAAAGGAATACGTTGTGGGTTTTGCCAAGAGAAAACGACTACCCGGTGCAAAAAAATGTGACATAGGATTATATGTAATTTTTTTCATTATTTATCATACATCATAAGAGATTAGTCCAATGTAGGTACTAAATATAGGACATCCTAGAAAATATAGAAAATAATAAAACACTTTAGCAAAATTAACTTTTCATGATTTATTTACTTGTTTATTTTCCAGATATTTCTCTAAAATATAAGACATTATTGCAATAACATTTTGGCATAAACGAGTTAAAAAATAGAAAATGAGAATACTGAAAATCTAGTTTCTGCTAGCCAGCCTTCTACGGGCTGTTTGCCAAAAAATATCCGAGGTGGGATTTGCAGTTTTGTAGGTCAGTACAGTAAGGCTTTTCTTCAAACTAAACTTAATTTCATTTGAAAAAAATATGTACATCTAAAATTTACGTTTTTTTAACCTAGGAATTCACGTTTTATCACTTGTTTCAGCCAATACTGCCTACTACAGCAGGACTAATCCAGACTCCTAAAAGAAATCGACTGAGTCTACATAATTTAAAAATGCTACGCTTCCTGAATAAAAATGTAATTTTTGCTAATTTTGAATAGTAATATATCAATTATCAATAACAACTATCTTTATTTTTAGTTTTTTTAATTTTCTTTAGAAATACTTTTTCGTTTTTATATTACTCTTTCCATTTAATATGATTTAATTTAATATTTCATATAATATTAACTACTATTTACTTTTTTATACAAACATTTTTTTCAAACATATATTTGTTTTTACCGTTCGTTTATTAATCGCAATCGTAATCGCACGATTATTAAATATAAACGCGTTATCGTTATGGTAATCGTATAACAATATCGTTTCGTCTGTATTCCAAATAGATTTTTCTGATGCCATATTAGGCTTTACAAATTATAAAAATCATAAGGGTTCCACAAGTTTTAAATGCTAACCTAGACTCCATAACTACATACAACGTGTCGTAAACAAGAAATAATCTTAATCAAAACACATTTTACATTATAATAACTATTTATAATCCGTGAACTCTTAATATTGTATAACATTTATTACTAATTTACCAATGTATAAGAAACACGCTTTAATAAATTATTTAAATCAACTTACTGAATGAAATAAATAATTTGCTAAGTTCCTGACTTTCAACTAGTAACATCTACTACCGATTGCAACATGATATATTTATTATTATACATTTATACGCCATTTATGGTATGATGGATATTGATTTATAAATTACATTTCCTACCTGTTCATAAACGGTTCAACAATTAATTGCATGTAGCCACTCAAAAATATTACTGCAATTTGTAACGTTCAGAAAATAGGTATAAATAAAGTGTTTAACATTAAAATTTTAAGAACATATTGACTAGTGGAATATACACGGAGATAAACAAATATATTATAAAAAAATTCAGACTCATTCCCATTCGAGGAAAAACAAATCTGGGGTTAACCGACATGTTTGTTCGATAAATTTTGGTATTATCTCGAGGTCTCGTGCTATTAAAAATTGACATTTTTTGCTAAAAGCGAAATATTACGTAAGATACAATCTTGTCAGCAAGCATCCTAAAATTAGAAAAATGATAAGTGATAAAGGATAAAAGGGACCAACATCCTTAAAGAATATCATTCAACAAAACACTTCGACAAAAAACTGATAAATTGTGTGGTCACTCAACAACGGTAAAATAATTCTCAAAGAGAATAAGTCAAGAAACAAAAAACAAAAATTGTATACAAATGTCAGTGACGACACTCTAAAATAAATATACAATCATACAAAATACATCAACAACATAAACTAAGACCTAGGGTAAGTCAAAAAGCATCGTTAAAATATTCCTCAATGCTGCTTTCTCAATTTACGTTTAAAAAGCGTTCCTGATGCAGAGAGAAACATGATTGTAAATCCTACGACTAAGGTATATTTGCGCATTCGTAGGAAGCGAGGAAGCAGGAATTGGTAGAGGAAAATCATTCACCTCACGAGTCACATGGTCAGTGTTAGACGGAGATCCATCACACTTGTAAGTACATCTGTACAACTGTTTCCAAGATAAAGAGAGAGAAAAGAATGACATTTTATACCGAAATAAAGAGTGGCTTGCGAGAGTCTCTCAACCCAGCCAAACACAGATTCTTAACTGCTTTCTTCTGAAGCACAAATATAACGCCCAACAAACCCCTGTTACTCAAACCCCAAAAGGGCATGTCATACCGTATGTGAGACTCAATCAGAGCGAAGTAAACTGAGCGCGCAACCATCCTTCCAAGCTCTCGTTTTGCAACCCGGCCCGCAAAACAGCCCGAAGATAGTTTTGACGCGAAACTGAGGATATGATCTTCAAACCTTAGGCGGTCATCAATAGAGATACCCAAGAACTTGCAACTATCTTTATTCTGCAATGAAGTCCGCTCATCGAACATCAGCCCCCCGACATAGCAATTAAACCTCAAAATAAATGTTCTACTAAGATTAAGAACAAGCCTGTCTGAGGCACATTCCACTCTTTTACAATTTGAAGATTTTGAACAATAAGCGCTCTAACATAATCGGAATCTATATGACGCCACAATGTATATTATATATGGTGATATCATCAGCAAACTGAACAACCCGGATCCGCAGTCTGAAGGAAGCCAGATCGATAAAGCAAATATAAAATTGGTCTCAGCACTGAACCCTGAGGTATCCCACATTTAAGGGGTCCAGCGCCCGACGAAACTCCAGAAACCAACACCCTCTGAGTACGATGCGATAAATATGACTGAAACCATTCCAAAACCGTATCCCTGAAACCATATTTATGGAGCTTAGACAACAGTATCCCATGATCCAAACAATTAAATGCCTTGGATAGATCACAGAGCACTGCTACCTTGCCGCCCTAGCTCTCCAAGAGGGCAAAAATAGCATTATGAGCCCCCTGACAGTCTGAAAGCCAAACTGATTAGCAGACAAAATGCTGGTGCAAAAAGGATAAAATTCTGCTCTTTGGAAGTATCTCTTCTTTTCTTCTTCTGATGCGTATCCACTAATGGATGTTTGCGATCACATTTTCCTTTGCTTCTCTGCTCCTTGCGGTGTGTATCAACAACTGTACATCGTGTAGCACTGTCGATTATCTGATGTTTGGCAGCCAGGACATTTTCTTTCTTCCGATTCTTCTTTTGCCCCCAATTTTGCCTTCGATCATCAGCTGCAAGAATTGATATTTCTCGTTTCGCATGATATGTCCCAGATATGCTGCGTTTCTCTTCTTAATAATTTTAAACAGTTCGCGTTCTCTGTCGACACGTTTTAGAACTTCTTCATTTGTCAATCTCGTCGTCCAAGCTATCTTAAGGATTATGCCATACAGCCACATCTCGAAAAGCGCCCAAGTTGTTAATTGCACTCGCTTTCAGTGTCCAACCTTCCATATCGTAAAGAAGCACTGACCAAACGTAGCACTTTACGAACCTCAGTCTTAAGTTAAGGTTAAGGTCAAAATCGGAACAGGTAAGCACCCTTCTAAAGTTTAAGAATGCCTGTCGGGCTTGTTCAATGCGACATTTTACTTCCTTGTCCCATGTCCAGTCTTCGAAAGGCCAAGTGCCCAGGTACTTGAATTCATCCACTCTTTCTATGGGCATTGCGTTAAATGTTATGCTGCAGTTTTCAAATACATTCAGGTTTCTGGAGATAATAAATTTTGTCTTCTTTGTATTGATATTTAAACCCATTGATTTGCTCTGTTCTCCTATCATATTGACCAGTTGTTGTTGGTCGTTTATATTATCAGCGATTAAGATCGCATCATCAGCGTAACGGACATTGTTGATCCACACGCCATTAACTTCGACTCCCATTTCCACGTCTTCCAAAGCTTCTTGAAAAATTGCTTCTGAATATAAGTTGAACAAGAGCGGAGACAACACAC
This sequence comes from Pissodes strobi, assembly GCA_016904865.1. NCBI lineage: Eukaryota > Metazoa > Arthropoda > Insecta > Coleoptera > Curculionidae > Pissodes > Pissodes strobi. Next base: position 80,262 of record MU183745.1, read on the forward strand.
ATCCCTGTCGTACTTCTCTTCTAACTTGTATGGTGTTGGACCTATTATTGCCTAATTTTGTTGTACTAGATCGAATGCTTTTTCGTAATCTATAAAACACAGGCACATGTCCGTTATCTGATCGTAGCAATTCTGGACAAGCACTTGCGTTGCGACTATCGCTTCTCTTGTACCTAATTCCTGTCTAAACTCGGAACTTGTGAATCACTTATGCCTCTTTCACTATTTTTTTTATATGCTTTGGTGTATGATTTTAAGGAATATTTTCAAGGTATGACTCATCAGACCAATGAGTCTATAACCTTCGCATGTTCTTGTATTGATCTTCTTAGGCAAGGGAATAAAAGTAGGGCATAACCATTGTTTGGGGTAGTGACCGCTCTCATATATAATATTAAATACTTTATGTAGTGCTGTGATGCCTCTCTCATCCAGAAGTTTTAATATTTCTGAAGGAATTACGTCTGAGCCAACGGGTTTGTTGTTTCTTAAATCACGTATAGCTTTTTCTCGCCTTTAGTGATCGATGGTCCCGTTAGAGAGTTATTAATTTCAATTGGAGGTCTGTCGTCAAAAAGTTCTTCTATGTATTTCTCCCAAACATAGTTTTTCTCTTTGCTAGCAATAACTATCTGGTTGTTCTTGTTGACTGTTAGAGTTAGTCTTATTTTTTATATATGCCACCAGTCTCCTTCAGCTTTTGTGTAGGTTAAGATCGTCGTGCTGGTTTTGCAGCTGGTCTATTTCAATGCATTCACGTTTGAGCCCATCGTTCTTTGCTATTCTTATCTTCGATCTTATTTATAAGTCTTTCAAAGTTTCTGTACATGCTGTCGTCTGTTCCGTTTTTGTGCTTTCGACGTTCACCCATTAATAGCAAGATAATCCATCATCCATTTTTTGCTTTTTGTTCCTTGCATTATATCCTAATCTGTTCTGCATAGAGTTTGTTACAGTATCCGTTATCTTTGTCCATGACAGCGTTAAATCAGAGTATAACAAACCAACGAGTAGCGACAGCTGGGGGACCAAATCTTTCTGCGCAAGCGCGAAATAGTGTGTCCATACGTCAAACTGACTTTTGTTGTAGCTTCTTACAATATTTACAAATTCCGATAAGTGAGTTTTAGTTTTGAATTGTGTCGTAATTTCCAAATTTTAAAACTGAATAAGTGTAGAATCATGCCGGGTATGTCTTGTGCATATCGTGCCTGTTCAACTAGGTCTGGAGATGAAAAATCTTTCTTCAAATTTGCTCTAAAGATTATGACCGGTAAGTACATAGCTACTAACAGTACTAACCCACAATATCATGGTTGTTTTTTTTTTAAATTGAAATATAAATTAATTGTTAAATAATTGCTTTTGAAGAATAGATAAATATTGATACAGGAGTGTTAATGGTGAAAAAGTGCAATTTATAAGTGAGAAATTGAATTCCAAAAAACGTTCGGTACATGTAGTGTGTATTGCTAGACTGTTCTAAGTTTCAAGATTCTTTTTTATCCAACAACATATATCTCCACATTCTACATTGAGTAAAAATTTTCAAAAGTAGAATAATAATGCACCCATATATGTGCTTAAAAATAGTCTCTCTAAATTAGAGTATGTTCCTATAAAATTTGTTATGCTGTTCTCACATGAAGGGTCTATGGGCAATTTCCAGCAAAATAATTCTATTGTAAAGGAACGAAATTATTCCGGCCTGTGTTAGTTTGTAGAAGTTATTTGTTGTAAGGCCTGAGTTTTATTTTTAGTAGACTTGATATTTTTCATAGTAACCTAAAAAAAAAGAGAACCTAACCTGACTTAACCAACGATTTCGATTCCGCGGAAAAGGAAAAATAGAAGGGCGGTTCGGTTTGTTTAATGTAATGAGTTTCTTGGTTAAATAAATAGCATAACGTGTCTATAGTCCGTTTGAATCACAGATGTAATATCCTAGTTTGAATCATACCCTAATTTCCAGTAAATCTTCCGAACAAGAAATTCGGTTAATACTAAATATTTGGGAGTAATTATGCTTCTGTGTATCCATGTCTGCTACCATTCTATAAAAGCCAATGCTGCTACGTTATCTTTACCTGTCATTACCTAACTATCTAATGGATAATAGCCAGAAATTAGAAAAATTCAAGTTACAAATAATCCATACCTGAAAAGGAGTTTACTACAAACAAAGGATTAAGGATTTTTGATAATAGACAGAAAAATATCATTGTAGGTTGTCCCCCCCAAAATGAGCTAGTTGGGAATTATGGGTATTAAGGCATCAAGTTGGGAACAGTTATTTGCTGCCAAAAAACTTACCTTTCCCAATAATTCAAAAAAAAAAAATTATTAGTATCTTCGTAAACAAAAATTCAGGTTATTGTCAAAATAGAAATGATCAGAATTGATATTTGATTCTGTTTCTAAAACATTGTAAGTAAATCAGCATTATTTAGTTCTTTTATGTGATAACCCAACCTCTTAAGAGACGTATTTCCTTGTAAGATTTTTGTTAACTTTTAATTTGTTTCGTTTTTTTTTTTGTTTTTTTTTTATTAAACATAATATTTGTTGTGCACAAGTATAGCATACATATATAAAGAGTGTCTCAATAAGAACTGACTATTTTGTTATTTGGATACAACGAAAACCTAATGGAATATTTTGAACTCTAGGCCTTTATTGTAAAAGTAAGACATTGGGATTCGATATGAAAAATAATATATTTCAGCTAAAAAATATATTGGGTGCTGGAAATAAAAATGTATTCCAGTATGCCTTCACTCACAGGTAAAAGTATTTCATTCTTTCAAGGATTTTGTAAATGATATATCAGAGAAGAATAGGTAATTTGATATTCATAGACGAGTTTATATTGATAAAGTTATAACATAATTACATCACACTTGATATTTGGGTGTTCTCCTCTAGGTACTCTAGTTTTGCCAAATGTGCAGATGTCTAATTTAAATCAACTTACATTTTGATTTCAAATTCTAAAACACGCTACCTACAGAAGTTAGCTGGCATTCCAAAACTGCAATATGTGCCTCGATGTGTTATAAATGCTTAATTTTATGAGTATAATGACAGGTTTAAAATTTCTGCCCCCCCTGTATTTTAATCAAAAACTGCAGAAAGACCAAGTTTGTGTTAAAAATATTTTTTTTTCAGTTTTATAAATTACAGTTATCATAAATCTAATGAGATTTTTTTTAGTGCCAAAGTCTGGGCAGAAGCTTCTATCAGAAGTGATATACTGCGTAAACCAGTTAAACAGATGATGGCAAATAGACTATGCGAAGTTCACTTTGAGGAAAAGTATTTTTCTAAGATAACCTCTGCAGGAAAGAAAGCTCTTGGTACCTGATGCAATTCCTACAATGTTTGGTCAATATCTACTACGGGCATTTGAGACAAGTCAAGATTCATCTCAGCTAACCCAAACTAACCCAAACTACCAAAGAAAATCAAGAACCTTCCAGGTAAATCTTTAATAGCAATTATTCATTGATTATAAAAAAAATTACAGTATTAGTATTGCTTCTAATGGCACAAACTGCTACAGCTATTTTGTTTGTCTAATTATTATGACTGAATTTAGCAACAGCATTTTGAATTCCATGACTAGAATTATTTTATTGGTTGGATTTATTAGTTACAAGTGAGTTACGAAACAGTAATTATCCTAATAGGTAGTCAAAATTCAGATATTTCACCTCTTTCTATAATCACATTAATTCAATAAACAATATGTACTAGAAACACTACCTGGTTTTATGAGTCATGTACCCAACAGAAAGCACATACTGGTCACACAAATAGTTCCAGTTTTTATCTGAGTTGTACCAATTTGAAATTTGTCAGACAATTTATTGCATCTAACATGATATTGTTTGACTGCAATTAAATAGCGTAATGCTTGGTGTTAATACTGTATCAACAATACCTTCATTCTCATTATCACTTTCAGGTCCTAGTATTTCAAAAGATGAAGAAACAAAATGGGTGAATTTGGATGGTATTTAACCAATGAACTTAAGAATAGATAATCGTGTTCTACCTTCTCACCTTTTACCAACTATATATGCTGAAAAGCTGCAATGTCAACCAGGACTACACAATAAATCATTATATAAGGCCCTTGAAATCAAAATTAAGACAATGACTGATAAGGATAAACACTGCATCCTTTGTATCGATTGTAGGCACTGAACCAAATGGTGATAAACTTCGTACTATTTTAGAAGATTTTATTTTAAATTTAAAGGATATATATTTAAAAGCGGATGGCATATTAAGTGACATGGGCTCAAATTTTATTGATTTGACTAAATGTTTAGGAATTACACCTGAAAATACAGAGTTTTAGGTAGGAGGTGATAATATGTTCTATATTTTTGACCCATGTCATTTAATTATGACCACCCGCACTAACTTAAGGCAGCACACCTTTTACTTTCAAGGTAGAAAAACGCCTTGGTCATTAATTAAATAATGTGATAAAAAGCAGTTCTGCAGGTGTGCATCCAAACTCACTAATTCTGACCTTAATCCCATAAGTTTTGAAAAAATGAGAGTGAGTTATGCTGCTCAACTTTTGAGCTACTCAATTGCCCGTTTGGGTGCACTTCCAAATGAAGCTTTTGCAACAATTGAAATTGTAGAAAAATTTAATAATCTTTTTGATATCTTGAATTCCTTATCATTAAATAATTCTTATAAATTTAAGAATGTATTTGACAGATCTGATTCGCAGTTAGAATATTTAAATAAAGCTTTGGATTTTTTGCCAAATTTAAAGGTAATAAACAAAAATGGTCAAGATTATTAAATGTTGGTCTATTACAATAAGAAGTCTTCTCAGTTTATGGCAAGCACTTTTAAACTGTGGGTATAAATATTTTAAAACCAGATTGTTTAGAAAATCCTGTCACGCAGCAGGGAGGCAATTGCATAAATCCCACATCAATACAGTTTCAAAGTGCCTTTAGATAATTATTTGTGCAGAATAATTTCCACTAAAATCACATGAATTGTAGGGAGAATTTAAATGATGTTCTCATTAGTTTAAAATCCATGGACATGGTAGAAATTTATTAATAAGGAGTCGGAAACATCAACTGCAGCAATTTGCTTGCCTGATTGAAATTACCGTAAAGAAACCATTCCACCACAGAATGCTTTCTATTATGTCTGTGGATATTTGATGAAAATGTGTCTGGAAGTACATTCATGTGACATTTGTTATGCTTTTAGCAGAGAATCTACTAGTATTGTGTAGACAAACTTCTGTCGCATTTTAAAGCTCTTGATGCAACCTAAGGTACTTTTGGTGGTTTATCATCACCAAGAAAGTATTTTCAATTCGCAGTTTGAGAACATATGTAGGTACAGGCGAAAAAAAATTCTAATTATCTCGTGAATATAATTGAAAAAGTACAATTTCTCCATCCCTGTTTAAATTTTCCCCAGTTGTTTGTATTAAAACTATTTATAAGACTAAAAATATTTTATTCTTTAAAATTTAATATTAGACATTTCAAATGTAATAGTTCTGATAAAAAAGGTATTCGGAAATTGAAAATCCTATCACATGTATAGTTGATAAAAATTATTGCATTTTTCATTTCATAAAAATTTACTCTGATTTTTGAAAACTTATGTATGTATGTGTGTAAATAGTAGCGTTTAGAGCTGTGTGTGTTCTCTTTAAGCAAAAGGATATTAGCAATTTTTTTAAGTTATTTGATCTAGATATGGTATTGATAATTTGTGCTTATAGATTTGAGTAATATTGTTCTCATATTTATTTTTGTATGGTTTATTAATAGTGGTATGTAACGGTAAATTGTTACCGTAAAGTTTAAAGCCAGTATTGTTTATATGATAGCAACCACTAATTTATTATAAGCATTATTATATTCGTTGTCTTATTAGTATATGTAGGTATAATTATATAATAATAAATGTAATGCACAGCGACCTTTAACTATAAATAATTAAAATCATTTGCATTACGTGGTCAGTATTGAGTCCTAGATTCTGTTAAGTTAACCGAAGTTCATGTGCTTGGGAAGACAGTTCAAATTTTATCCCTTTAAATGCTTCTGCTAGAATTTTTACCGAGTATATCTGTTAACAGTGTAAATAGAGTACCGAGACGGAAGAGGATCGAACAAGGTCGGCGGGAATGAAGAGTTGGTGCTATCTTACTCTTTAACAAGGGAGGCTGCTAATGTTAGACCATCAGTCAGTAATAGTTTTTTTTTCGAGCCATGCCTTATAGAGGACATAGTCAGTCATCCCTCCCTGGGATGGCTTAGTATTGCCTTTATATGGTAATTTTTTATTTTTGGTCGTACCCGTATGTCAAAATTTGTTTATTAAACATTTTTAGTTGCATTTCTGCCGAAATCTACGCCGCAAATTTACTTTCAATAACCTTTGATTAATAAACATTGTGAGACTAGTGAAAATTGTTGTCTTTTATTCAAATTAATAATTTAACATTGTCTTCATAAGAGTGGGTGTAAGGGTTAAAATCCCTTAAGACAACTGGGGTAAGTAAGTACTCCTGGCTTACAACTCCTCAGCCTACTGGTTAATTAATAAAAACTTTTTGGTTGTGCTGTTGCAAGTTTTAATTTTCCTCCACGTTTCAAAGGTTCAAAAAATTTACCCAATACTTTTGTAAATATAACATCGTAATTTAAAGAAATGGAGTACCTACTATTTATAATAACAAGAAGTTGCTGAAACTAGTATAACAAGAAATGTCTATTTGAGAACCGCTGATAACGTCGTAAAATATATCTTTTTCTACTACCTATCAAAAACCTCTGCTACACCTCTTCAATAACTTCCAAACCAGGCGCGTGTAAGCTCAAGGTGCTATTATTTAGGTTAAAAATTGACACAGCAACTTCTTAACATGATAAATGAAATTATGAAATACGTGGGTTTATTTTTCTCTCAACGCACCCTCACTAAAGCAAAGTAATTATTTAAATAAAATTACAAGAAAATATTGAGATTCCTTTATCAACAAATCGTAGAAGAAATATAAGTAATATATATTTTTAAGATGAAAGCTTTCAGAAATTATTATCGACAAAGGTGACAGGAAGTAGGAAAACCACTAATTATCGAAAAGCTTTAAATTTTCAAATATGAAACTTGAGCATATTTTCCACTTCAAGTTTTTTATAGTGTAGTCACAGAGTCGCTTCCTTTCGAGCCACTTCATGGTTTGAGCAGTTTACAAATATGGTGTCCAACTGTCATCGGCTCTGCCGGAATCGGTCCCTTGAACATCCAAGGTGCCGACGCTTTATGTCGCTGCTCGTTGGTTTGTTATACTCTGGTTAAATCTCCAATTCTTTGAATTTCTGTGTTTGGAAGCCTCTCAAGAATCTTGAAGAGGGTCGACAAAATGGATATTGGGCGGACATGGCTGGTCCAAATCACCCCCCTTATGAAAGGGTAGAACTATCGCCTCCTGTAACCAGTGCAAAAATGCCCTTAGGCCAGGAGTTGTTTATGGCAAAGACTAGTGCGTTTAGTGCGCAATCAGCAAAACCAGGAGCAATCTCGAAGAGAAGCTATCAGGTATCGAAGATTTACGGTTTTTAAATCCTGAATTGCCTCCCTAACCTCAGCGGAACTCGATACTTTTTCATCTTGAAGTTTAAATTCAAACTCTTCCGTTATGTTGTCGAGAAGCGGTTTCCAATGGCGTCTCGCTGAGATAATAAAAGAGAAATATCTAACTTCTTGTAACAACTTTATATTACTATAACAAGTTTTCCTGACGATGTATCGGCGCTCTGGCTAAGCTCATAAACTCCAGCCTCTGCCTAACCCGAAGATCAAATTATTGCTTAGGAAGATGAAAATGGAAAAATTATCCCATCTGAAAATGGAAAAATTATCCCATCCCTTCCCTTACATAATAACGATCCAGAACCACCCTTACTTACAACAACTAATTTCCTTGCAAATTATGATTATTGACAAAGTGAAAGTCAAGTGTTGCAGCTGAAACTGAGGGTTGCGTGAATAGTTCTTCGGATGGCTATGTGAAAATTGCACGTGTCAACACGAATGATATACATTATTTACGATCAGGGCAAGGGCCATTTTTCAGGCTCTTGTCCACCAGCATCAAATCAGGCAATCAATTTTAAGCGATTAAGAATTAATATTATAAACTGCTTCTTGAGAACACAAAAATGTTGTCTCTTCAGTTACATCTAGGCATTTACCAACTCGTGATCATTGTCAGTCTCATTACATAATACAATTGTAATTGCAATTATCGAATAGAGGAAACAATAACAACTTATTCCCAAAAGTTAATAATAATTTTCCGTTTACTACATCATAATGGATCAATATTATCACATTGCAACAACAATTTAATTTCAAAATAAGTCATGACTAGCCCACACCATCGATTGTTGAACCTGATGCGATTTACCTTGACCATGAAAATGAAGTAATAGAATGTCCTTTCACAAAACCGCAGAATGTCAGTATGTTTTAAGATTGATTGGTAAGATTTCTGTGTTATTTTATATTTTTTAATTCTTACTTAAATTGGTTCAATACCCTAAATTTGATTGTTTCACTTTTTGATGAAATAATTGAAAATATTAAGTACCCATCTACTGCGTTCTTCAATTTGAAAGCATCTTTGAGTTATAATTATTGTATCAAAGTGAGCTTTTAGGATTGCACCCTGATAATAACTCTCATATAATTTATATAATAATATGTCGTAACATTCTCACACAGAGTTAAGGAAAACAATTCTTTTTTGCGATTTCGGACATCATACAAAAACTTCGAAGAGGGCAAAATTTCAATACATATTTGTCAAATGCAAAAACCTAATAAACACAGTCATATTTATAAATAATTACTTGCAATCAATTATAATATCTACTTATCTACATGAAAAAATGTAAAACCGAACACCATAAATGCTATTAAATACACATGAAATACACCATTATTTATTATTATAGCCTGTTAGAAAATATGAATTAGATAAAATTAAGATAAATGAAGAACAGATTTGCAAGTAAAGCATGGTTTAATAAGTAAGGTGGATAAAAAGGTTGCTAATAATGGTTGGGAATATACAGGGTGTGTCAGAACCAGCTTGCATTAAAAGTTTAGGAGGAAATACTTAACCTAGAACGTTAATATTTTGGGGGTTGTAGGTTTTTGGTTATGCATTCAGACAATATAAAATCGTTATTTCATTATTGCCTGTTACCATGGTAATCGTTACCAATGTCATTTTTGTTACGTTTATCTAAATTTTATCAATAATTGTACATAATTTTTTATTATTAATACTTTTACTCACATTAATCAAAAATGCAAACTCATTTATTTAGGTTAAAACAACAAGTGCTCATACTTTCCAGAAATACATTTAGTTTAAAAACATATTTATACCGGGTTTTGTAAACGATTTTTCTTGCGGTAAACAAAAATCAATAAGCAAGTTATCAATAAACATATAAAAAGTTGAAATTTTATAATAAAAATTCCTATTGGCTCAATAAATATATGAAATCCTACAATAGGTCCATAACATGAAAAGCGCTGTCAAAATCACATGATTGTGTAATAATATTTGGTTAAAATAATAAAGGCTCATATTTATGATATACGACATTATCCAGTTCTAATGCACGACTGCATAATTTTTAGTTTCTTTCTAACGCTGTACGTTATACGGATGTACAGGGTGATACAAATTAATGTATACAAGTAATTTTCCGACTTGCATGCAATATGCAACAATAGAGTAACAAGAAAAGAAGACAAGAAAACAATGTGCACAGTTGTATTACTAGTACATATATAGCTATCGCAAAACATTTCATTTTTATAAATTTAATTACTTAAACGGATGAAAAAAAAACTTGGAATCCACTTAACCCTTTCAGACTTGATGTCCATCACAAAGAACATCAATTTAATGTTTTCTTTTTCTTGGTAATAAAGAATACTATCTGTGTATGAATAAATTGCCTACACTAATGAACCTAACATTTAAGTGAATTGGCGAGTCTGACGTCATCTATGAAAATATCCAGAATGCTCAAAATGAAAAAAAAAACTTTACAAACAATCTTAAAAAAAGATCTATTTCTATTTGAACTAAAAGCAAACGGAATGCAAGTTGCGAACTAGCCGCTAATAAAATATGGGCGCCAGTGTTGCCAACAACACGGCAATTGCCGTGTTATCATGAATTTTCAACGAAGAGTCACAGCAAGTTTGCTGTACTGCCCTGCATTAAAACACGGCTTTTTATTTGAAAATGCATATTTGAACTTTCATGCGGAGAAAAGCTAAAAATGTACCAAAATTTCTATTTGTCCAGTGGACTTCAAATTTGACCCATTTACTTTTCCGTCTAGTTGGCAATTTTTATATGAAACTTCGTTAAATTTCCCGAACCCCAAATGTGTAGTTTCCCGTTTAAATGTATTTTAGGTCACGACAACATCTAAGCAAGAAGGCCTGATATCTAAATCCAAGATGGCGTCGCGCGTAGGGAGCAGGCTCTGACAATGGAAAGCGTATTAATTCATATAAATTATTTCCATTACTTAAAAAAAATACATTCCTAGATTATTTTTAATACTTAGTTACATGTCATTTACCAAAATAACAACAAAAAATCGTTTGGGAGCCATATCTACCCATCACAGAAAGGAACATAATAATTATTATAATAAGTAGTTTAACAATAATTATAATATGCTATGATATATATAAATAATATACAGTGGTTTGTTTAAAATATATCTCGAAAAGCATATAAACTAAAATAAACATACATAGTTACTTAGGTATTGTGAAAAAATTAAGTTTTTTCATTTGACACAATTATTTTTTCTGATTTGTTAGAAAATAAACTTTAAATATTTAAGAAAACTGAATTTTGAAAATTTTACCTATTATTTTTAGTTTGAGCCTGTGCAATAGAAAAGGGCTTGAATCACTAGATTTCTTTAGCTTTTTTGCCTAGTTTTTGCAGCTATATATTTTTTGATACCTGTAACAAATCGAAACAAAAAAAAATGAAAATACTTACTTGACACATTTTCAAAAAACAATTGTACTGGTTGACTTTGCACGGTTGAGTAATGAAATTTTTGACACTTGTGGAAATTAACTAGAGTGTGTTCCTAAAGATGTTAAAATATCACTTACAATGTTTAAATTGCCTTCTACAAAACATTGTTTGGTGTGTTGTTTTAGAAAATAAGCAGCTTCAATAAGAATTTTCTCTGCAGTATTAACATCATGTATTTCAAGAGGTAAGTTGAGTTGACTTTTGTCTTAACATACCTACAATTTTGTTGCCAGCAACATCCATTTGGTCTAGTGATATAAACAGATTTTCAAAACTAAAGGCAATACAGTTTAAGTAGCTTGAAGAGCTTCATTAATATTAATTCATTTGGCGAGTCCGTTACAGTTCCCCCCACCCCCGATGGTCCAATAGCTTTAGTTTTTTAACACCCTATGGCACACACCTAGCACCCAACTTACAGCGCTAGCACCACATCCCCCAGTGAATTACAGAGCATTTTACGGGGGGGGGGGGGGGGCTATCGTAACACGACACCCCCCCCCGTTTGTATATTTCCCTTCAAACTTTAGCACTGTCTACTATACACCTAGCACTAGGTATCTAGCACCCAACTTACAAAGCTAGCATCACACCACTTCTAATGTAACGCTTGCCTCCCCGTTATGGTATTGATCTAAATTTTAGCACCAAGTACGTTACATCTAGCACTACCTAGCACCCAACTTACAAAACTAGCACCACTCCCCCCAGCGAATTGCATACATACATATGTAGGGCCGCATAATAGCAAACCCTACCAAAAAAATTAAAATGGACCATAAAAAATATTTCGAAACCATTTGTAGCTCAGATGCAAGTTACGGAGTATCGAGAAATGCTTCCTGAATACCCTCTAGAAATTTGAGAGCCGCACCCTTACTGGACATATTTTTCCCGGTTGCGTATATGATGATATGTAGGGCCGCGTAATAGCAAAAATGCTCTGTAATTCGCTGGATGGTGTGGTGCTAGCTCTGCAAGTTGGATGCTAGGTAGTGCTAGGTGTAACGTACTTGGTGCTAAAATTTTAACTTAGGTAATACCATAACGGAGAGACAAGCATTATAGCTCCCCCAGTTAAAAATGTACTAAAACTTGAGAAGTGGTGTGCTGCTAGCTTTGTAAGTTGGGTGCTAAATAGGGCTAGGTGTATAGTAGACAGATCTAAAGTTTTAAGGGAAATATACAAACGCGGGGAGGGGGGGGGGGTTGGTATCGCGTTACGTTGCCCCAGCAATCTATATACTATAAGTATTTATTTAATTGTATAATGTAGAATAATTAGGAAGTATAGTGTAGTGTTTTAGGGTTAAGAGTCTATTTTCATCAACACAGGGCAATATCCTTGCCATTAGCACAATAAATTACCTGCTTTGTATAAATTGTTGACTGAAAATAGACAAATTTCATAATTTTAAACATATTTTATATTAAAAACTCAAAATATACCCTTTACAGCATTTAATTTCGGTCCCAGCTCGGGTGGCCACATTGGCTACTGATTTTTTTAGTTTCGGAGCCTTCTAGTCTAGAGAGTGCTAATCAAGACAACAAGTTTTATTATATTTAAAAAAAAATAAATTGATGTAAATTGTGGCATAGATATATTTTGGATAAAAACTATAATTAGGCACAATTAGACGTGGAAGATGTCCTTTTCAAAAATTTTCCTTTACTCTTCTTAACTATTATGTTTTTGCCATGCTCAAATGTTTTGTGTGAAATAATTTGCACACAAGTAAATGTAATTAAAACAAAGCAGTAATTCCTTAATTACAAAGACCATTAATGGAAATTTAATGGCTAAGCAAGAAATTGTAAAAATGTTTATTAACTTTTCTGAATTCTTTTCTGAAGTAATGGTTAAGAAGATGATAAAAATGCAATATACAACAAAAATGTACCGCTTTCTGTGAAAAGAAGACGATAATGAGTTTGTTTCACTTTTCAGATTAATGTCTTTATACAATATTTTCTTTAAAATTTTATTTGTAAATTATTATCTAATAAACATTTATTAACTCGTTTGTAATACCGTTCAAAAACGTCATATATTCGAGCAGTGTTGTGCTTTTAGGTTCTAGAGGCTGGCAGCACTGATAAGCGCCATGGCTAAAGAATCAGGTTGCTCAAAACGTAAATATTATTACTTGTTGAATTTTTACTACTTTTTTCGCATCTAATTTTCGAATAACACTTGTATACTGATAAAAACTATATAAAATCGTTTGTAGTATTTTGTATGCATCTATCCAAAATAACGTAAGATCGATATATAACATTCATATCCATTATAATGGACATCGGGCTTAAGATGATGTATTTTTTCGAAAATTTTTGATAGTAAAAATAAAGGATTGACAAAATGACAGACAATGGCATGATCAGAGTATAAACAATTATACCCTGGCGTGGTGAACAGAGCTTAATATTTTGACCTGACATATAACGACATTAATGCAGGGCATGTAAAATGATGTGCTCAAATCCGTTTTAACTTTCTTATTACCAAAAATATCTTGTAATAATTTACCTACCAACAAATAAAGAGATTTTATCTGTATCAACGAATACATATAAGTAAATCATGTTTTGATTTACTAAAAACTTAAATACTAGTTTTAGCAGCAGAACTTTGACTTATTAAAAACAAAAATTTTACAATTAGAGGGTGAAGCAATATACATAAGGAAAATACAGTTCTTGTGGCCAAAAGGAAATTACAACGAGGTAGTTAAATCAGACGAAAACAATGTTCAGAATGACAAAGAATATTAACTAAAGAAGATAATCTTCATTATTTAGTAAACCGATAAATATATCCAACAAAAATAAAAAATTAGTAACTAGTTGCCGCTCCATTTCGTTCAATTACTTCTCTCAAACGACTGGGCATGGACTTATAGGAGGTAATGCATGGATGCGACTAGTGCGATGAGTGTACTCAGGAGAAATTTGTTTCCATGCTTCAATTATTCTTTGAATCAGCTCATCGGCATTACTTGACTAAAAATTGTTCGAGTATATTTTTTTGGTCATGTCTTAAGCCTCAAACATTTTCAGTCGGATTAAAATCCGGACTATTTGAATCCATGGAAGACATAAATTTACCTTTCTTCTAGAAAATTGTGAACCAACCTTACTTTGTGAATGGGATAGTTATCCTATAAATTTTTCAAACCATATTTAGTAAGCTTATAAGCAAAATATTTCATTTTACATTTTGAGACGTAAAGTTTTATCCAAATAAATTTGTCACCGGTGCCGGTGGAGGCATGACGTTCTCTAGAATATTTTGCATAGATTTGCCAGGCGTGCACAGAGAAATACTTACTTCTATTGTCAGTTTTCACATATCTCTCACCGTAGCGTACCCCCCTAGGGCGGTAAACCCGTAAACGTCCACCGTGGTAAGATTTGAAAGTTTTCTAATCAGAAAAAATAATATTCTGCCAAAAGTTGTCTGCTTGGCCTAAATAGTGTTGAGCGAATTCCAGTCTAGCCGTTTTATTATAATTTGTTAGCTGCGCAACGGCTTCGCAGCTTCATCTTCCTAAATCCTACCGCGCCGCGCCGAGGCGTGCACTGTTTTGTTGTCAGTCTAATCGAACCGTCTCGCTGTAATGTCCTTGTGGCCAAAAGAACTATATTTCTTATCTATTCCCAACTCATTTGTGATGATTCGTACTGCTTCACCTTCAATATTCATATAATCAATATGGCTTTTTGGTTTTCGGTCATTTCAGGCGTATTTAAATTTAAAAAATTAATACTGATGTCAATGTGACATAGGTTACAACAGAGAGAAATTAATACTTTAGTTATTAATTTCTCTCTGGATTACAACATACATGTTGACGCATTTCAAATTATATGGTAAAAAAATCATAGTCCTGTACAAAGATGCAACCGGGGGAGAGCAATGAAAATGATGAATTAAAATGCAAAAATGTGATTTGTCTTTTAATACAAATCTTCTTAGAAGCAGAGTGTAAAAAAGTAATAATACAAACACCCGTGTGCTTATAATATATTTAATTAAATAAATGCATTTTTTACATAAATATTAAGCATTATCATACTTAATAATAGGAGCAAGCCCATGGAGAGCATTGGTTTTACTTTGCTTTTACTTCTATAATGAAATATCGTAATACTTCGGGGATATGAATTTCAAAGATTATTGAATTCTGAGAAATTGTCACGCTTGCATGTGCAGTCTCGTAATACTTAATCATGTTATCAAAGGAAATCTTATTTTTAGAGTCAGTCAGAATTTAAGTATACTACAGTGTAATTAAAGGAATTCTGCTAAATTAATTGCAGTCTGCATATTAGCACAGCTTTTTTGAACTACGGCAATGTTTTTATTTAAATCGTCAAACAATAGAGAAATTTGTAATGAATTAGAAGTTACTTGATTTTTTTACTAATAGCATTAATTTGTCTTAGAGTATTGTTTTGATTGGTGTTTACAATTTTACGTTGTTTATCAATATTTTCTGATAATTGCCTAAAACAAATTTTTGAGAAGTTATATTTTTGTGAAGCCTTCTTTGATTTTTATCTATAATTTTAATATACCTAATTATTTTACGTTTCGCCCATCGCACTCATCTAATGTACCGTATAACCATTTGTGTGCTGTGCCTACAAAGTGAAATAGCCGCGTTTCGTTCTTTTTGTAGAATAGTAAGATAAAGTATTTTTGATTATTTGAAGAACTCAGAGTTATATTTATCTTTTGTAAGATTCTTGCGGTATCATGAATACTCGATAGTTGTTGGGGAAACACCCCAAGACGTGTAGAAACTATCGTTTTTCACCGTATAGTTTGGTGATAACACCTTGTATGTATGTAGAATGAATGAGCCATAATTAAACACAAAATAGATTTATTTTACCCCGGGGACAAGCCAATTTGTGCATTTAAATTAGCATTTGCCAGTTCTTCAAAACCCCTTAGTCCAACCCTAGACGGACGATCCCTTAATTCGAACCTGTACAGCAGTGCTGTCAATATAAGAGATTACAATAGAGCCAACTTTCACTAGTAATGGAAAACGTTTGTAATCGTTTTAAAGTCAATGTATTTTTGTCTCCGTCAGTCTTGTGAACAATCAGTCTGCAAAAGAAAACAGCTTCTACCCTTGTAATCTCAAATGAATTCGGCAAAGCGCCAACCCCCACTTTTTATTTGGTCTGGCGCCAAGAGGCAACCAGCTCGAAGACAAATTCAAGTTAGTGCTCTGCAAACTGCAAACTGCAAACCTGCAAACACTCCACGTTGCTGGGTCGGTCGTGCCACCGAGCAGCAAGTGCCTCTTCGCGCCAAAAGGTCAAATTCCTTTTTGGGCAATTTCTCTTGTATGCACAAATATTAGAGAATATTTCGTGCACCTCAGTTATCTTTGTCCAAGGTTGGACAAAGACCTCTTTTTGAGCTTTTTTAAAGCAATTCTTCGAAGTTAGAAGCGATAGCATCCCCGTTCCCGTTGGAAATTGGAACATAAAATGGCGGAAGGCAGACTAATATTCCTTGTCGAATTCCTGTAAAGCAAGGCAGGTAAAGCAGTCAAAGTGGAAAGCAAGGTGGAAAGGTATGCTGTGTGAAAGTTGCTAAGTTGGAGAACGAAGTATTAAAATAAGAAAGATAAAAACTAATTTTTAAATCAAACAATCAAGACTCTTCAGTAGACATTTCTAATTTTAAGAAACCTTTTGTAATTTTAGTTTTATACTTGAACGAATGCTGAGTGATTGAAAGTTTTAATCTAAGTATTGTACATATATATTTTCTATTTAACATAGAAAACACTGTTTATTTATCTCCATTATATTTAAATGCAATTTACACCTGCATTATTAAATTATATCAATACCGAATACATGTTTCAATTTCTCTCACCACCCTATGTTATACTGTCCATTAAAAGTGGTTAATTAAAATACCACACCCTTCTTTATGGTTTTAAGCAATAATAAAAGAATTTGTTTATCCCGACCAATAGTATATTGGTTAATTTATAGTTCTATGTTGATGAGTTTCTTCGTGAATCGGTAACAAAGGATTGCGTAATTCTTCAGTTCGGTAGGCGTTAGTGATCATCAGGACTAATGATAAAGGCATCAGAAGGAGCAGCATCTTGTTCCTTAAATGCAGTTTTCGTTGAAGGTTTCTTGAAGTTCTCGGGCTCCTTGAAGTTCTCGAAGTTCTTGAGTGTCTTCTAATCCTATGTAAACATTGTAGGTTAGCTTGCCTAGTAGCATCTGCTCAGTTCATGAAGTTGGGAAAGAACTAAAGCTCACTTGATGGAGTCAAGTATCCACTTTTAGGACACTCGCTTGAATGTTAATTGGTTGATTGTCGGTGAACTATTAAAACAGATCAACGCTACGGGTTATCCACACTGCTCAAAGTAATATATTGCATGCTTGCATAGGTTTACATCGGTATATATCAAACTAGAATAATTATAATATAATTCTTCCCTTGCGGTTCATTACGCAAAGTTCAGCATTGGATGGGTGACCTATATCGTTTCTAGTCAAAACCATCTTCATCATGGTAAAATTTTTGTTACCTCGATAACAGAAACAAAGATAAGGCGTTCGCATAAACAAACTAACCCGATCTCTCACTCTCACGGATATGACGTAATGTGGTAAATGTAGCATGCACTATTTAACGATTTGGAGCCCCATATTAGGATATAACAGAAACATTTTCAATGTTAAAATATGCTTGATGCACATTTTAATTTTGTAAGATGATCTTGAATGAATTTTATTTTTGCTCACGAGGATACCAATAGCTGGTTATAATATATACACGATAAAGGAGGTCGCGGAATACCCAACAACGAAATTCTAGATTTTCTCCATTTTCAAGTTCACATTGATACGGCAAAATCGTCGAAACAGAACTTAAAAACAGGTCAGGAAGATCATCCATGAGTTAAACACTACCAATTACACCACCTCCATAAAAAAGGATATTCAAGACCATTGCACGAAATCCAATTGGATCGAATTGATCATATGCCAGAGCTGGATGATAATAAGGAAGCAACCAGATGTAGGAATCCGGGATATAAGGGAAAAACCCATATTTATTGTACTAAAAGTTCCATACATATTTGCCTATTTAAAGGAAGAAACTGTTTTAGGTTCTATATCATAAAGTAAGTCTCCTTGTTCATTACAATGGACATTATTGTTTTTCTCAAGAATTTTCAAAAAATGTGTATATTTTTTGAGATTCTTTACAATAATTCTCTGAGAAACCCCCCAAAAAGAATTTTTAGAAAGAATAAATTAATTCAGGTCTAAAATGGTTAAATCATGAAGTGATTATAGAGGTGCTAACATAATAATTATTTTGCTCGACGCTGAAATGCGCCATAAGTTTTTGATGGATCTAACTAGGTAGGTGGGTAGACACTATCCAATTTTAAGAGCACATGGAACTAATCAATCATAAAACACGCTGCAATATGAAATTTATTATAATTCAAGACCAAAATAATAATTATATTTATTCTCAACTGCACGTTCCGCAAGAAGCGGCTTGGCTTGTGGCTTCGAATCGAGCCCTTGACAACGGATCGTGTGGCCTTGAAAGGTTACCCCACCTGATGTGAAGCAACCGACGATGACCGTCAACTTGTAGTATGTCTACTTGAAGAGACTTTTAGCACATACATACAAGGAATTCTGGCCTCGCTAAACATATACGTTTAAAACGCTGTTTTTCCGCCTAGGTACTTACCTTAAGGATTAAACATGTTAGATTCAACAATATCTTATTCGCGAAGAACTGATAAGCCTAGTGGAAAAAATACTCAGAACAACGTGCTAATCCGGTACCTTAACGCTAGCATAATGGGACACCCTAAAAACTTCCATTTGATGCTTATACTATTGAAGATATCAAAAAGACATCCCTACAATCGAAGATATCAAAAAGACATCCCTAGGGCCACTTTACAAGTGTCGTTTAAACCTCAAACTTAAGTTATTTGGAAAGCAAAAAATGCGAATTTAACAACTTACGTTTAACTTCAAACCAAGTTTAACTGTTACCCGCACTTAGAATATAGTTTAAACTTTAAACTACAAATATACGCTGTTTTTCTAGTTTGTTTTAAAAAAAACTGAAACATGCTAAAAACAACTATTGAGGACATTGAATATATTTTTGGAGATCTTCTCAACGATGATGTAATGAATATTACTGCTGCCCATATGGATAACTGGGTAGATAGAGATTTTTAAATAGATTTATATAATTTCCAAGCAGTTTGTTCAGTTGATCTTATATCTTATACATGGTGAATCGGCCCATCCTATTAATCCGTATAAGTTTATTGTATAGTCTATATAGACTAATATATATAATGAAGTATTATTTTAATTGTATTGGTACTTCGGTTCTACGCAACTGGAAGTCTGAAATGGTAGTGCGATTTTTTGTGGAAGTCGCGAAATAAAGTATCGCGACCTACAGCGCGACTAGCTCCTCAGTTTTAGTCTAAGGATACACGTAACACATTGTTTTCTAAATTACTACTTGGCTTAAATTTGTAGTAAAACCAAAATGTAAACTTAAGTTTTAACGAAGGTTGTAAATGGCCCTTATAGAGGAATTTCCAAAGAATAAAGAATAGAAAGGAAGGAGCTTATGCGCCGTTTGACACTTAATACGTGCGACGAACTCCTGTG
>MU183745.1:110146-173799 GCA_016904865.1 Pissodes strobi
GATTTTTTTTAGCCTAGGGCCTCTTCAATGTTTAATCCGGGCCTGGTCCATAGCGATTTTCTCAAAACAGTTCAAGCAACTGTCGCGTATTTCGATGTTTGGATTTGTATATTTTTCATTAGTATATCTTTCTTACAAGGTGGAGAAGAATTATCATTGAAACTACTACATTTATCACAACTCATTTTCAGAGCTTCTAAGAAATGTTATCTTATTGCGCTTTCCACTTGAGCTAATCCCAGGAAATTAGATTTGAAACGTGGCAATTAGATATTTGTCGTTCTCATGCAAGTGAAACCGTTTTTCAAGCTCAACTTTAAGTGAACATCTCATTCTTAACAAATTTGGTGTTCGAACTGTAGTCTCTTTCTTTTCCAGGTATTTCAACAATGTGACAAAATGTGGAATCATTTCAGAGATGCAGGAAAATCCTTGGCTGGTTATTTTAGTTATCACTTCGAACGGATTGAGGAGTTTGATGCATTGCTTCATTAACTCCCATTGTGAGGGTGTCAAATTGTCCAAAAATCATTGATCTGTTTCTCTTAAGTACAAAGAGACGGCTCGTTTTTGTTCTACTAATCGCTCCATTAAATAATACGTCGAATTCCAGCGTGCGCTAACTTCTTGCAGTAGCTGGTGAACAAAACATTTGGTTGAATCATATGCTGCGACTCGTACATATCTTATCATATTGATTCCACTGTCGTTATCAAGTAACCCAAACTAACCCTAAGGAATATTCCATTTTTCTGCAATTGCATTAAGCACTTTTGCGATATTGCCTCGTCAATAAGCAAAATACCGCGAACTGCTCTTCTGCCGAACATTCGGCGCATCGGCCCAGAGCATAACCGAATATTTGGTATTAGGCCAAATCAATATTCGTGGCAACTCTAAAATTATCCCTTTCAGACCTCATGTTCATCACAACATACATCAATTTAATGTTTTTTTCTTGGTAATAAAGAATGCTATCTTGGCACGTATAAATTGCAAAATTACATTTTGAGAATGAAGTTAATCCAAGCGATAAAACTTCTCAAGCAAATTTTTCATGTTCTCATCCAGTAGATTACTCTTATCGATAGGTATAATTCCTTCGGAAATATTTTCCGCAATGGTGGAACTAATAATTTGTTAATTTAAACTTCTTTCTAAAACCAAGATTAACGGAGATATTCATTGGTCAAAATAGTTGTGTTTTATATCTTCACTAAAGAATGTGCTTTTATACATTTCCAAAGGAAACGAAAGACATTTAAGATATTTTTTCCTTCATTAGCCGTTAATATTATGGTTTTTTACTGGAATAACCCCTTAGCCTTGATCACGTACAAAGAACTAAAATGGTGGCAGGCGACCGAGGTGATCTTGATATTCTTTGAGGTCTTTTTTTCGAGGCCTTTAGACATCAACTTCTTAGAACACTTAAATTAGATCAATTCCCATTGTTGCATCTTGCCGAATATTACATATTACATTCGAATTATTACAACCGAATTTACCACGTTTCTATAGGGTGGGGTTTTGTTTATTAACTGTTACGTACTACATTGCCCATATGCCCATACATTTTGGTAATTGTTTATATTGCCGATTTCTAATTCTGTCTTATCTCTTGGCATGTAGAGCAAAGATTTGGGAAATATCAGCAAATAAAAAAAAACACTAGGTATGCAAACCAATTTTGGAACGGACGGGAAAACTTAGTAGTCATAATTATTTGGACGGTTGAAAAAATGTGGAATTTTCGAAACAGAATATTCCACTCACCCAGTGAGGTTGTCCTTTTCTATAAACGACAGTTTATTGATTGACTTTACTTTGCTATATTTTGATCCAGCTAAAATGTTGAACATTGAGAAGATGAAAATAATTTAAAAAACACATTGAAATATTTTACACCATATGCTTAGATGCTTAGATTCTTAGAACCTATAAATTGAAAATTTTAATGCTGAAGTTGGATAATGATGAGTATTATAGATTGATTAACGTTAAACCTATAGGATTATGTTTTAAAACCTATTGGTTTACGCTTACCTGAAAATTAACAGAAGTGTGACGCCCCACTAGTAATACCACTACCAGGTTTAACATATTTTTAGAAGGTATATGCTTAAATTTACCATGGGTTAAAAGTTTAAACCTAGATCTAACATTCAGTAATGAAGTGACTACAGCGAAACTATTAAAAAGGAAAATTTATTGCACACTTCAAAACAATCGACATTTGAAAGTCACGGTCGAGTCCTTTCATTTTAGTTTTTGCCTTATTTTAAACAGGAAATAGACATATAAAATTGGTTGGTATAAGTAAGAAGATTATTTTAGCCAGTAGGCAGGCAATAAACGTAAATTCTTCCTTGAACATTGATTGATATCGCTTCTACCGTCTGCCATTTTAATTTACGAAATTGCCCAACAATTATAATGTAGAAAAAGTACGAAGTACGAAAAATTACAAAAATATATTTAGATAAAGTCCTCCGCCAGATTTTAATTTTTCTAAAGGTTTTTATTTGTACTTCTAATTAGAAGTCTTTATGCGCAAGCAGATACTATGACTAGTTTTTGATATAATGAGCTTTAAGGATCACTACTTTGAACTTCTATTAGTCACTTTAAACACTCATTAAATTAACCAGTGTTTTGAATATGTCAATGTAAGTATGAAATTAATAGATGTGTGGATATTCAAACCGCTGATTAATTTCACAGAGGCTAATCGGGTTTTAAAGTAGTGGTCATAAATCTGGGAGTTTGAACCTTCAGAATTTGTGTTCTCAAATATATAAAGCCATTTTTTCTTCAAACGTCAGTAAATCCGTCATTACTCGACTGTGTAGGCGGCCGTGAAGTTTCGTTTTTCCTCCGCCGGAGCTTTACTTTTCACTTTTCCGCCGGCGGAGGTAAAAGTGTTGTCATAGCAACATAGATACAATACAAACAGACAACAAAACAAGCGTCAACAACTCAAGATTTATTAAACTACAATTTGTATTTATCACTCAATGTGACTGCATTTCTAAAAATCACTAATTTAGGAACAAATTGGTTATTAACTTAATCGAACTTACTCAATAACTGCTTATCAATACGGAATTAAAACGCAATCGGAGACGCAATCTTAAAAAAATAATTATTGTTGACAGTGTCCACTGACAGCTTTATGTTACATTACTATAGCAACAACCTGTGCCTATTCACCAACACCGGTCTAAGCCGCCTTGCGAACCCACGTATCTTTAATAATAATTAGATATTATTACTATTAAAAAGAGATTTTTTTGCATTAATTTGTCGACATTTGAAGAAAAACAGCATATTTTATTTGGAGGAAAAGTTACTTTTCCTCCATATAAAATAATATACTATTATTATCAGCTATGAAAGAAAACTGTTTGCGCTGACTCTAAAATATATACAGAGGACAGAGTGGAGTATCTAGAAAACGGTTTTGGGGGGTCGCGTTAACCCAAAGACATATAAAAAATATATAAACATGCCCAACATTGTTCCCCTTCTTCTTTCCCTTCTTGTAAAATAGTAAGTAAGCAGTACTGTTATTTACCGCTCCTGTGGCGTTGGTATCGTGGAAATTCGACACCTTGTTTTTAATAACGTGACAGAAAATTACATTTATTAGCAAATAAAGCATGTCAAAATCTAAATTTTTCGCTTTAAAGTATACCGGGTAAATTATAATACTAACATATAAACATTTATAATACAAAACTTGAATCAAAATCGAAACACAAAAAATTAGCGATACTCCCTCTTGCCATGCACGCCGACAACGTCGCATAACCGGCACTCATCTAGAAAAACTGGCCTCCATGTTCTTCAAAACAGAGTATCATCCATTCGTCTCGGCTGTTTGGCTATCGTGTTTTTGCCGTATCGTTGTTTGTAGTTTTAATAAGTGTTATTTGGACGTTGCTGGACGATTGCCTTTGAATTCTATATTGAAGAATGATTAGACAATGCTTAATGTGTCAAAAAATGGAATATTTGAACCCAAAAAAATATAAAATAAGTGTGCAATACGCTAATAATAAATACCATAAAAAACTCGTTTTGAGGTAACCCAAAGGATCCAGGCATCGCGTCAAAACAGAATACAAAGTATGAACACCAAATTAATTTTATTTCGCAATGAATGTAATTTGTCTTTTATTTTATTTCTTCATATAATTATTATTATTCCCTAGTAGACCGGCACGGCGGCTAATGACACCCTGTAATCAGTCTATAATCAATCCTCTAAGCAAATATCAAGTAAACGTAAATTGTTTTTTCCCGAACTGTAACTTTAAATTTATTTTTTTAGTTACGTGCATATTTCGTTATTAATAAATTATTATTTTGTTTAGTCATTTCCATTTTTCTAATAGATTTTCTGATTGACAGCAGGCTTATTTCAATGTTACCTGACTTTAAGCAGGTGCCTCCTAAAATATTACGCCTATGGTGCGCCGCGCCGCCGCGCCGGGTGAAACATGACGCAGGCGCGTCCTTTTGGCCGTGCATGAATGAAATATTTGATGCGCTTTATTATTTTCATTCACTACATTATCCCCTCTTCACGTTAATATTTCTAATGTTGGCATGTAAACATTTGGAAATTTATGAATGACCTGCTCTGTCTATTGATTTTTATAGGTCTTTGCGTTAACCTCCCTCGTCCCTCTCCTGTTTGAATCAACATCTTAATTAGATATTCCGTTAGAGCTTTTTTAGTTTTCGGGTCGTATGTCAGATTCTTTCTGATTAGTGGAAGCAAAAAATGCGAATTGAAAAACGATTTAATAAATTTCAGTGAGACTCCCTACTGTTGTCATTTTTTGTAACTTTTCCATCTACTCCTTAAGAAGATGGATCACAAAAGTATAGCTTCAAGTGGAAAAAATTAAATAATAGAAAATATTTGATGGACTTGCCAGATATTGTTCATAAAAGAATCAATTTTTTAAGGGAGTATTTTAAAAATAGAAATTTAGGTCCGGAAAGTTTTACTCCAGTTTTCATTGACGAGACGTGGATTTTTAGCAAGGAATCATTTCGTAGTAGCTGGCAAGATGACACCAAGCACACGGATTCAAGAAAAAACAGTGAAGGTAAAAATATGTTGTTATCTTTTTAGATTTTTTTTTTAAATAATCTCCTGTAATCTTCTTGATTCCGTCTGTTTCATATTTTTATTAGCTTATAAAAGTACCAAAAAAAATTTAAGTACGTCTAATCGGACAGCTGGGAAGCTATATATGGTCGTTCAAAGTCCCCTCGCGGATCTTTCAAAACATCGCAGCGAAGCAATATATAACCTAGGAATGCAAAATATTAATTTGACGTATTTAAGGATTATTACAGATTATGAAGCTCATAATATTGTTCATGGTAATCAGTAGAGAAACTGGTGGAAGATACGGCTTAACGATCAACAACACACCAATAGACAGAGTAACACAGTTCATCTATCTGGGAACCATGATCAATGATAATTGGGACCACTCACAGGAGATCAGGTGTAGAATAAAGAAAGCAAGGGCCGCCTTCAAACAAATGGCTAAACTGTTTAAAAGTCACAACCTCAACATCGACATCAAAATCAGACTCCTCCGATACTATATTTTCTCGATTCTTTTCTATGGGATGGAGTCATGGACATTAACCGAGGCAATACAAAGAAGACTCGAAGCCTTCGAAATGTGGCTTTACAGGAGGATGCTGAGAATATCATGGGTGGACAGAGTGACCAACAAGGCAATGATGGAGAGAATAAAGAAGGACTTGGAAGTAATGAACACCATCAAGAGAAGAAAGCTCGAGTACCTCGGACATATTATGAGGAACGGAAGCAAATATCACCTTTTAAAGTCCGTTCTCCAAGGGAAAGTTTATGGCAGAAGACCACCAGGAAGAAGGAGAATATCATGGCTTAAAAACTTAAGAACATGGTTCTCAAAAACTACTACCGAACTATTTAGAGCAGCCGTGAACAAAGTCATCATATCCAGGATGATCGCCAATATTCGGAACGAATAGGCACTTCAAGAAGAAGATAATATTGTTCCGCGTGAATTTCTGGGAGACCTTATAAAGCGCCGCGCCGTACCTCCCAAACAATCCAAATGATTTTTAATTTTGTTTTCGTTAAAAAAATTCATAAGTGTAAGTAATATGAGGTAATTTGACTTTATGTACTATGTGCATGGAACAATACTTATCAATTATATTTAATTTATGTTCTGGTAGAATGATTTCTAATATTTTTGATGTTTAAGAGAAATTGAGTTATCTTTTATTTTTTAAGGTTATCGTTATATTGTGGTCCACGCCGGAACCAAAGATGGCTTCATCAAGGACGCGAATTTAGAATTCAAAAGTGGATTAAAGACGGGAGATTATCATGATAACATGAACAGAAAAACTTCCAAAACTGGTTTAAAACTCAGCTGGTTCCGAATCTTCCCCCAAAGTCATTCATAATCATGGACATTGCAAGTTACCATTCTGGTTTATTAGAGAGAAAATCTTGGAAAAAGCCGAGACTGATCGAATGGTTGAAGAAAAAGAATACTGACTTTCCAGAGAAGACCATGGAAGATCAAATATTGAGTATTGCACGCAGAAACAGCCCTAGTGAGAAAATACTTCCTTGACGAATATGTTAAACCTTTAGGACACAAAATTTTGCGACTTCCACAATACCATTGCCAGTTTAATGCAATTGAAATGGTATGGTTGGAATGTAAAGCAAAATACGATCAATATATTTCCAATCTTACGAGATCACCTTCAGAAGTCCTGGCTACATGGGAAAGGGTAATAAACGAAATTTCTATAGATCATTGGCAAAAATATGTTATTCATACAGAAAAGATAATTCGAGAGGTCGGGAGGCAAGACGAATGTGTGATTCTTCTGACATTCCGCCACTTGTAATTACGACTGACGACGACGGCGAAGAGAATATCTCTGACTTTAGTTCTGATTCTGACAATACTGACAAGACTGATTAAGATTTTTGTTCTTGCAAATTTTATTTTATGATCGGCACTTAAGTATTCAACCAAATCGTTACAATTACATTAACTTGGCAATGCAATATGGTGTGATTTTTTTTGAGTTTGTATGTTTCATTTTTTGGATTGGTATTTTCATTTTGATGTGTTAACATATTCATCCAGGTAGTATTTTTTTTTTCATGAACAAGTAAATTAATTTGTCAACATTTAAATTTTTCCCTGAAAGTTAAAATGATTTTATACCATTCTTCCTATTATTCACAATTTTTGTAAGCTCAGTTTTGTTACATCTACTGCTCGTTGTATTACATTCTCAATTTGAAGTGCGATTCCGTTTCGAACTTGTTCATTTTCCAGTTGAAAAAAAGCCAATATATTTAAAATTATCATCTGCGTTTGTTCATGATTCGATTAATCATAGTAATAATTGTTAATTGTTATTAAATGAAGAGTAAAGGCTGTGTGCATGTACGAAACATAGTAATGAAACAATCTTTGTATATCATGCAAAATTTAATCCAATAGGGACTTCTTTAAAGAGCGTAACAAAGCGCTTTCGGCCGTAGCCATCATCAGTGTTACTTGTCAGTGGACAAAGGACAAATCCATGGAAGCAAACAAACAACACAAATCGACAATGGTCACAATTAAACTTCACACATTGTACGTCACATTTTTGAGAAATGGTTCACATAATTCAGATTAAAATCATGAACTTAAAACAAATTAAAATGAAAGCTAACCCAAACTAACCCACGATTTGCGGATGACACATCAAATGTGTCACTGACACATTTGATGCGAAGGTAGAAAACACGTGATGTCAACATGGAACAGCTGGAGAAATATCTAAGGGAACCTCTCGAAGAAATACGATCACACCCAACAACATTTCATAACGATATTTAAGTGCCCCAATAAGTAGCGTATATTCTGAGAGAACTTTTTCGGAAATTGGTAATATTTATGAAGATAAACGTCGCAGATTTCGTATCCAATATGCTCTTTATCTAAAAGACCTCTTTTAAAATCAAATGTCAACTTTAGAAAATAAATAAATAAAAAGAGCTATTTTAGTTAAAGAGGAGGTTTATTGCCCCTGAAAGTTCTTAATAAAATAATAAAGTATTAAAAAGGTCTTTTGAGCGTTCTTTTGAAGCTATATTTAAAACTTATTTATTATTTACATATAGGCACCTGTTCTTATTTGATTTTTTAACTGTTGAATTTATTTTTAAAGGTTTTCGCTACATAAAACAAATTATATCAATAAACGACCAACCTGTGTTTTACTTTGTTTAATTATTCCGAATAAATGTAAACTTCTATTTATAAAAAAAATCCGGCCGGTCAAACCAGACGTCCGGTAGCGAAGCCGGACGGGTACCTCGACCGGACGTCCATTCCATCACTACTAATAAGCTAGAAATACATTTCCTTGTGCTGATTAATTTACTTTACCTACTCTGAAATCCAAGAATTAAAGAAAACAGTAGTAGGTAAAATACGAAAATCAAAGGAACATGGTAAAAATACTAATAATTAAAACATAGTCGAAACTAACCGCAAACCGCTCACTTAAAGTAACTAACCAAATAGTACAAATTACTGTAAAATTAAATGAGAGATTCTCTCTATTCCCTACCCGTTCTCATTGACCCCGACTTACTCATGAAGGAGAGTTATTAAGAGTATGACATGGAACGAAAACAAACTCTTTTCCGAATTTGCTAATTAGCAATTTTTATGGTTCTTAATTATTTTATTATGCAAAGTACAATATGTTGTGTAATCCAAGGATTTATAATTCAGTTAAGATTATTTGCTTCAAATTATGCCATTATTTATTACTACACTCTTACTCTCTGAGAGAAGGGCAATTGCCCCCAATGCCCCTCCCCCTCGATACGTCGATGACAGGACCTTTCGAACCTTAATTGTCAATTAATGCTCTAATGAAAATTTAATTAATTAAAAATAATGGACTACCAAACTTGATTAATGTGTATGCATGTTACTACAGAAATAGACGGTTAGATGGATGATAGAAAACCATTCTAAAGGTAAAAGACGTCAAAATATTAAGAACAATTGATAATGACCGTTCCTAGTAATCTGTTCATTGATTATTAATTAATACTGTGTTTGGATAACAACAAGCTTGCAATTGTGTCTATTTGTTTAAATTATAATATATTATTTAATGCTTTATTACTAATTGTATGTATCATTGTAAAAAATATAGATAAATCACCTAAGTATGCTAATACACATTTGGGAAACTCATAACGCAAAATACCTAACCCCCTTATTAAAAACCAATTTCTGACATATTTTTTACGGAAATGTTTTTCTTCCGAATCTTTTGCTTTATGAAATGTGTATTTGGTTTAAATGTCCATTGTCCATATTAATTACTATCTTTGTCTCTTTGTTGGTAACCTTAGTCTTATTATTGTTCGTGTTTCTTAAAAATTTCTAATTCAGGTCTGCAAAAATATACAAGGTGTCCGGAAATAGCGTCGCCAAATTACAGAAAGTGATTCTACATAAAAAAACATGAACATTTTTTCATATGAACATGAGTCCGAAGATGCATAGTTGCCAAGATACAGGGTGTCAAACTTTTTATATAAAAATCAGTTTTTTGTTAATATCATAAATATGATTTTACTGATTTTGTCGAAATTTGGCAGGGTTATCTGTAGTAATAAGGGGCTCATTTAGCCTTAATTAGATTAAAAATATAAAGTTCAGTGGCGTCCAGGAGGGCGTCATACCGAATATTATTGACAAAAAAAGTGTGCGCCGCTGACTTTTTCAAACACTTTATATTTTTTTCGTATTAAGCAACTAAAAATACAATATTTTTGATTCTTGAGTTGATTTCGTATCTTGCGTCATTTTCGATAAAACAAAGTAAAAACCAGTTTATTACATTTCCAAACTTTTTTGATAAAATCGATATTTTTATTCATATCTTAAATATGCTTTTACCGATTTTGTTGAAATTTAATAGTGTTATCTGCAGTAATAGGCGGCTCATTTAGCCTTAATTAGATTAAAAATATAATGTCCAGTGGCGTCCCGGCGGCATCATACGGAATATTATTGACAAAGAAATGTGCGCCACTGACTCTTTTAAACATTTTATATTCTTTCAAAATTCCCCCTTAAATTAGAACCCCGGTCCCCCATATGGTCAAAGGTACACCCCCATGAGACACCCCTACCATAAAAAATTCGACTCCGTAGCTCTTCCCGTTCACTCGAAATTAATTATTTTAGTTCTTTTCTTTCCCCCCTTTCCTGACCGAGAGGGGGGGGGGGTCCAGGATCCAGTTTTAGTCGAGGATCCTTATTTTAGCCCCGCTACATGGCCTGAAATTGCAACCCTCTAGCTATTATACTGGAACATGCTTAATTAAAGGGGCGTTTCACTTTGACAAGCGTTTCATTTTTTCTGACTTTACCCTCGCTAAAGAAGTTTCACTTCAACATTGATGCAAACTAACACACTTATTAGAAACCATTGTGTAACATATTTTTACTGAAACTTTTTGTCTTTCGAATCTTTGGTCTATGAAATGTGTGTTTGGTTTATATATCCATATTAATTATTATATTTGCCAGTTTCTTGGTAACCTTAGTTTTTTTGATGTGTATACATCTTACGCGGCGGTATGACGGTAAATCTCGGCAAATGGGACGGAAATGTGCAAGCGGATGTGACATCATAACCATGCGCAGTCTACTTCAGCGCTTCCTGATAGTAATGATATTAATTCTCAAGCAACAACCAAAAAGTTCGAGATTGAAATATTTAGATTGATTATTAATCAACTAATTAAATGTTTAAAAAACAGATTTGCAAACCATCAGAAAATCTATAGACAGTTTTACTGTTTCCACCCAGGAAACTTTAAAGAAATTCAAACATCATCTTCAATGATAATCTTTAATTAAGGATGAGCTTATTAGCTTTGCGCATAATTTAAAATTTTCAGGCGATCGGTCGGTCATCATTAACTCAAATTCAAAAGGAGGATAGCAAAGACTTATAGCAAAGAATATAATAGCACGCAATGTTATTATATTATTTGCTTATAGGTATGATGAAAGTGGTGCAAGCTCTGTCAATAACGATTCCGAAGATGAAAATAGAGCTAACTTAAAAAATATTCCGATTTAAAGGAATTTTGTTCGAGATGCTTCGTTTTCTGCTTAAACCTTATAGAGAAATATAGGTAATCTTCACTCTGCGGCGTACTCTAATTTGTGTGTCGTCTATAAAAATCTGTGGACCCTTGCAATGAAGTGTGCTGCGAAAGGGTTTTTACTCGGGTTTTTAGTAAGTTAAAAATAATATTAAAAAGATTAAGACAGCTATTAGGGCAGGAGAGGATGGAATCAATCCTTGTTATGAGCGATTAATGGAACGTATTGGAACATTTAGTTTGGGAAGGGAACTTTCTACATACTTTTTAATTTAAAATTGTCGAATGTTAAAGTTTTTTTTGTTTAGTAAGTTTGTTATTGTTATTATTTGTAACACTCCTAATTTTTAGCAGAATTTGTATGTTAATTGTCGTGCGCCTAGTAATTTAAGTTATTTTGTGTTTTATTTGTAAGATCCCAAAAATGATTTGGACTACCAATGTCTTAATTTTTTTACAAACATTATTTAACACCAAATTTAGGAAATTTCATCTGCGGCGTCCGGCACAGAAGGTACATACCATAAAACATTTCATATCTTTGGAGCCCTTATACATATTTACCTCGCTGGACTCTTGCGTACACAACGCT
Organism: Pissodes strobi; assembly: GCA_016904865.1. Taxonomy (NCBI): domain Eukaryota; kingdom Metazoa; phylum Arthropoda; class Insecta; order Coleoptera; family Curculionidae; genus Pissodes; species Pissodes strobi. Next base: position 121,990 of record MU183745.1, read on the forward strand.
AAGTGAAATCACTCCAGAATATATTTTTTAAAATTTGGCATCGACTTAGAAGCCCCAAAAGCAATAAAATATCTTCATTGAACAATGTAACAAAGTTTATCCATATAGGTCTCCATTGGCCTTGAAGCGAATTTATGATTGTCTGCTGACAGCGTTTCAAATAATTATTTATGAATAATTCAAAAGCTAATATTATTACAGAGTTGCCACAAGTATAAAGAGTCGGGGAAAGTTGGGGAAATCAAAACATCTCCAGAAGAGGCAACTTTTGATGTCCTTATTAAGAATACCCAATTATTGTAGGTGCGAATATGATAATGTTGCTAAGAAGTTTAAAATGTTGGTTTCAGTGAAAGCTCAAATGAAAACCAGGTCTATAGAGAAAAAAAAACGTTTGGAAGAGAATATTGAAAAAAATGTTGCAGTGCTGCTTAATTGTTTTGACATTTGGTGAAGGCAATAAATATCTTCAGCAAACAATGAATTTAACAAAGTTCTATCAATTTAGAAGCAAAATAATAAAAGTAGATTGTCCGCTGACAGTTTTTCAAACAGCCATTTAGATTAGAGGCATCCAAACGCTAATATTACATAGCTGCCAAATTGTAGATCTCTAGAACACCGGGAAGTCAGAAAAGGCCAGGGCATCTTTGGATTTATCAAGAAATGTAATGTTTTTGCTCAAGCAAGAGCTCAACATTTTGGTTGCTAAAAATCTTCAGTGGTGAAGACAAAGTTCAGAGAGAAGATGTGTTTGAATCAGCATATTGAACATATTTTCTATTTCCAAGTTCTTTGGTTGCTTCTTATTTTAGTATTTAATGAATACCCTCTATGGTTTCCATTAATTATTTAGAGCTACACCGAACACTAATATTATTACAGAATTACCACAAGTAAACAAAACCAAGAAAAGTTAGGGAAATCAAAATATATGCACATTTAAAAACCATGTAGCTCAAATGAAGACGTATGGCAGAGAGAAAAGCGTTCGAATGGCTATATCGTGACATTTTTTGTTTCTGAATGGCTCCACTCGTTTATGACATCTTGAACCCGTGGAAATGTTTTTGTCAATGAAGCCTCTTCAGATAACGAGGAGTTAGTTATTGAGATATTGACGAGCAGTTGAAAAGATAACTCGTTGCTCAGAGATGGGCATACGACGATGTTGCAGCTACAGGGAACATAATATTAACTGATAAAGAAATAGTAGCTTGTTCTGTCTATTACGATATCATTTCTAAATAGAAAGTGCATTCTGAGGCAAGCTCGTTGAGAAAGCAAGGACAGACCAACTGTACTTTTGCAGAAAAAGAAAAGGAACGAATAGGAGAACATTATAGTGGAAATAATGAAACATAAAATTTAATGTCATACTTCGTACCAATTGAATGTACCTGGATCGGTCTTAAAGCTTAAAAATATGTTATTTATTTTATATGCTGATCCTAACGCTTTTGGCCTTATATAACTCAAGCTATTTGGTTTATTAAAAATGTATAGGAATAGTGTTTGTTAAATCAAGAATATTTGATGCAAAACCCTATGCATGTGTTTAATTCAGCATAAGACATTTTTACAGCTTTTTTTTAAATATTTTTATCTTTATGCCGTGTTTTTTATAGGAGGAAAAATACTTGTTAGAACGGCGACTGTTAGTGGAACCAAAGGAAATAATAGCATTCAATATTATTTTCTTTCGTAGAACCCATTCTTCATTATAGTACCTGGAAATAGTACTACTAGAATACACTATGATCTGCAAACCGTTCAATATCAATCTTATTCAGGTTTATGCCCCAACTGCTAAGAATAGGTATGATATGGAAGTGGAAAATTTACATGAGCTAATTGATTCCACAATAAAGACGTTAAAGAGCGATAGTGATATTATTATATTGGGAGATTTTAATGCCAAGATTGGTCAAGGACAACGCACCGATATAGTTGGTAGTTTTGGGCTTGGTAGCTCCAACGAGAGAGGTGACAGACTCTACGAGTTTTGTCAGGACTCAGAGATAATTGCTAACACGTTTTTCGATCTACCCAAACGAAGACTTTATACTTGGCAAGCCCCACGCAGTGATCTAAATAACTCAACACCAATTAGAAATCAGATCGACTACCTACTGATTAATAGGCGTTTTAAAAATATGTATAATAAAAAATGCCAAAACTTACCCTGGGGCTGACATTGGCTCGGACCATAATCCCCTTGTGGCTGAACTGTCGTTAAACTTAAAAGCTAAAAAGAAAACACACTCAGCTAGAGCAGTCGATGTAACGAGACTAAATAACCCTGAAGTCAGACATATTGTTGCCGAAGAAATAAATAACAAATTAAACAAGTCTGCAGGAGAACCAGCTCCAAGATATAGAGACTCTTTGGAATATCATCAAGAATGTCATTGTGGACACGTGTAAATTACATCTCCGCGAGACCTTTAAACCCAAAAACAAGTGGATGGCAGATCACATTCTAACCCTCATGGAGCAGCGAAAACTGGTGAATAACAAACCTGACAAATATAAAAAAATACAGATCCAAGAAGCCAAGCAGAGATGAATGGAAAGGGAATGTGCAGAAATAGAAGACCTCTGCTCCAAACATGATACTTTTAATATGTACAGAAAAGTAAAGGAAGTAGCTGGAGTCCACAGGAAGAGAATGACTATGTCACTTACAAATGATCGTAACCAACTAATTTTGGAGGAACAAGAACTAAAAAACACATGGACCAGTTATATAGAGGCCAACTTTAAAGATCATAGAGCTGATGCGGTATACGTGCATGAGGGCATGGGACTAACTATTCTTAAATCCGAGGTGATACATGCATTATCTTTAGCAAAAAATAGGAAAACATCTGGCCCTGACGAGATTCCGACCGAGGCGAGGCTTTAAACCTCATTACAGAGGAAAATACTGGCTTGGTAGTTAAACTGTTTAATAGTATCTATGAGACAGATGAAATTCCATCTGACTGGTTATCATCAACCTTTATTGCTCTACCTAAAAAACATCAGCCAAAAAAATGTGGTGATTATCGCTTAATCAGCCTCATGTCCCACATGCTCAAAGCATTCCTACGGATCATTCACGCTCGCATCAGACGTAGATGTGAGATCTTGAAGATTCTTAATTCGGTTTCAGAAACGCTTTCGGAAAGCGTGAAGCAATTTTCGGAATGAACCTTCTCCTCCAAAAATGCCGCGATCAGCGAAAAGATGTTTTTGCATGCTTTATCGATTACGAAAAAGCCTTTGACCGCATACAGCACGATAAACATATTGATATACTACAGGGAGTTGGAATAGATGATAGAGATATCCGCATAATTAAAAATATATACTGGAATCAAACGGCACAGGTAAAAATAGGCAATATTAAAACAGACCATATTAAAATACAACGTGGAATAAGACAGGGTTGCATACGGTCGCTCTTACTCTTCAACCTATATTCTGATCGAATATTTAAGGAAGCATTGGAAGGAATATCACACCTCGGCATCCAAATAAATGGAGAACCAATAACAGCAATCAGATATACTGATGATACAGTGATTTTAGCAACTTTTAATAATATGAGATCCTTTCTTTGCAGTGACAACCTGAATCTGAAGTTAAGACAAGACAACGCATGGTTGAATGCTATGTATGGTCGGTATTGTTGTACGGAGTAGAGACGTGGACTCTGAAGGTCAGGACGATGAACCAACTGGAGGCATTCGAAATGTAGCTTCACAGAAGAATGCTTCGTATTCCGTGGACACAACATGTTACAAACGAGAATGTACTACGAAGAGCAAACATCGAAAGGCAACACTTGACGACCGTAAAATGCCGAGACATAATATATTGGACATATTTTGAGAGGTGATAAATATCGTCTATTAAAGCTCATACTAAAGGGCAAGATTGAGGGGCGCCGTGGAGTTGGAAGAAAGCAACAGTCGTGGCTCAAAAATATTCGAGATTGGACCGGCATAAGAATAAGATTGGATCGCCAACGTCAGGGAGACCGGACAAGGCACATGAAAGAAGAAGAAGAAGAAATAATTTATAAAGTTTTCATATTACGTAGATAATGTTCCTAATAGGGGTAGGAAGAAATCCCCAAAAAGTTCTTATGAGGCCAATGTCCGCAACATCCCTTATTTTGCAAAAAAAAACACCCCCGGATGGTACATTGTGCCGGTTTTTCTCAATTTACTCGTAAGTCGTTGTTTAGATGTAAAAAATGTATAGAACCAAAAGTGTTTGCCATTAAATGCTATATAAAAACTGTTCTATAATCATTTTAGCTAATTCCCTCTGAATTCCCGCAAATAACGTTCAAAGTTAGAGGTAGTTTTTAGAAGGTTGTTTAAATATGTAGGAAGTGGCTTTAATTGTAGTGATTTATATAGTTCTATTGCTATAATATACCTACATAAGTATTATCGAAACAAAATTTTAAAATTTTGCTGCGACAGGGCGGTGGCGCGGCGCCCGGCGTCGCGGTAGTAAAAACTGGTAATAAAATATTGTTCATTTTTTATGTAGAAACATCTTACGCGGCGGTATGAGGGTAAATAAATCCCTGAAATGGACGGAAGTGTGTAAGGGGATGTAACATCATAACCCATGTGCAGTGATTAGTGCGCAGCTACTTCGGCGCTTCCTTGTAAAACGTTTTCTTTCTAACGCCAGAATAGAGGCAATCAATTCCAAATAAGTGGTTGCCTATATTCACGCGTCACGAAGACGAAATATACTCTTTACGAGGGCTGCTCAAATATTTGTGAGGCATACAAAATACCGAGGGCTTTAAAAAACTATCCAGTTAAACGGTATTAAAGCAATACATCAAATTACACAACCGATGTCGATATAGGATATGTTTACACATCAGTGTCTCGAGTACTAGCAGACTCGGTAATTTTTTTCCAACCACACTGCGTTGCCTGTATATATTTTCCTCACCTTGATTGAATTTGGTGAAATACCCTGTATGAACGCTGTTTTAATGGTGCAGATGTTGGTGGCAATCTAGACGAAATTACGGCATGATTTGATTGGCTAACCAACTTATTAAAAAATATAAATCTATAGCTATTCAAAGAAGTTTCCTTTCGTTCAGCTATATATAACGCAAGTGTGAATTTATCACCAGCACTTTCAATTTGCCCTTTCGTAGATTGAGAATAATTGTTGAAAATATGTACGACATCTTCCAAATTTTTTCTCTTGTTTAATATGTTTACGGTCTGCGATTTTCTTTTTCCGAAAAAAGCAGAAATGGTATCACAACCACTAAACGCATGTGCAAAAAAAACATTTCTTTATCATTTTTAATAACATTAGGTGATTGCATTACAGAAGATTCATAAATCCTTTTCTTTTAGCAAGAGCAATAATAAGGGAGAGAATATCAACATCGTGATTAACTACAACCACAGTGTCGTGTTAACTTGATAGATGGATGGCGGTTTTGACGATTAGTAAGTCAGCATCGTCTAAAGCAGTAAGGGTATTAATATTCTCAGAATTTAACCTCTCGACAAGCTGAGAAATTAAACGATCTTTGTTAGCTATATTACTTAACAATGTCATTTGTTGATCGCGTATTGGTGTGTTTTCATTGAATGCAATTGTAGCCGAAGGTCGCTTCAGGAGTCGTTGTTGTCGTTCAAGACTCTTTATACTGGAATTTTCTGCGTATCCATCAAACACTACAGTTAAATAGTGACCATAGTGTTTACGTATAAAGTTAACATAGGTTGAGTAAATGTCAGGAAATGTACCCTGTTTTGGCCATGTCAGACGGGGAATCAAATTACCACCATCCACTACAAATTCGCAATGATTGCAGTTTGTTCTGGAGCTTTGGTAAAAATTTCATACAAGAATGATTTCTTCGTTTTGCTCATTAAAGCTCCACTGGGATTCGATAATTTATCTGCATAATATCGAACCGTTTTCGTCAATTTCTATCGCCTAAAACGTATGGCTCTGTGTTATAAAGAATTTTATTGTGCTGCGACTAAAATATGTATAACATTATAAGCATGGGCGTCGGAAGGGGTAGATGCCCCACCCTAAACACCAGAAATATATTATATTAACCTAACAGATATTTAAAATTTTCTTTTTGACCTTGGTTTCAGTGTTAAAATTTCGGATTGCCCCCCTAGCTCGCAAGCTGGCGTGAGTATATAAGATCGCTGAACTTGACATTTTAATGGCCTACTAAAGACTACCCAAAACTTTAAACGTATTTTGGGAGAATTCAGTGAGGATTAGGTAATATATATGTAGAAATAATTAACGGGTATTTAGCCAATAAGATTTATTAAAAGATGATTTGTTTTGCGTCCAAGCTTTCGGTCAGTATATCGTGACCTTCGTCAGGGAATCAAAACTAGCTGAACTCAATTTTGGCAATTATGACATTTTAAAAAATATTGTAAAAAATTGGTAAAATATTAGAATAACTTATAGAACTACATAAAATGTCAAAGTACTATATATATACCAGTTAATTATTTCTACATTCAAACATACAGCCGTGATCCTATGAATAATTAGCTAATATACTTATAGAATACTTTTTGTGTAGAATTTGATGGCGAACATTTTTGGTTCTCTACGTTTTTTACGTTTCAATAACGGTTTACGAGGAAACTGAGAAAAACGTACTACTAAGCAAAATTTACCATCTGGGGTGTTTTTTTTTTGCAAAAACAAGGGATATTGCGGACACTGGACAGTTGGGAACTTTCTCGGGTTTTGTTCCTAACCCCAATAGGAAAATGTATACGTCAGGCGAAGTTTGGGGAAAAGGTGGTCAATAATTGAAAATCTCAACTATACAAAATTATGGGCTTACCCATATATAATTTTATTATCCATAATAGTTACCTGGGTATTATTGACAAAATATTTTAGTTCAAAATTAACGTTCCCTGAGAATTATGTCAATTCTAATAAAGCGTATTAAAAGATTGGTGATTTTTTTGTTCCATTTTCCACTAAGTTATTGTGCAAATTTTCATCAATTGTCATGGAGCCTATTGTCGATGGTTAGTAGAATTTTAAAATGTTCATTGAATTGAATATCTACGGAACTTTTTTAATACTGATTTTCTTAAAAAATTGATATTCATATAATTTTGATAAAAATATCTACTTTTTTTTTCTTTGGAGAAAAAGTATATTTCCCCGGGTTACCCCACGTTTAAATTAGCTTAGAACCTTTATTTGAAATGTCCATTGATAGATCTAACCTTTACTTCCTGTGATAATTTGCGATCTTGTTGATAAATAATTTTAAAAATGGTTTACATTAATTTATTTTCACGTCAAATAATCATATCGAGTAAAAACACAAAATAAATGTTTTAATATCCTTAACGATATTAAACCAATTTTTATAAATAAAAAACCGTTTTATAGGCACCAAATTATGCTTTAAAAAAGTTTATCCACCATTTTAAAATCAAAGATTGCAGACATAAATTATTCAAAATGGCGGATTGTTGTCATTTTGAATTATTTTTTCTAGTTGAAAGGGGGGTCGAGTAAATACCTCTTTTTATAAGATATCTTAATGCTTACAATCAATCCCCAAATTTAAGAAAAATAATTTCAAAATGGAGGCATTTATTAAAATGGCCGGATAACGTTTATTTTGTCCATCATAATTTAAGAAGAATTATTAGGATTTACTATAAATTTGGCATACACATTAGAGCTTATGAGAAGATTTTGGTAAAAAGAGTTTAAAATGACGGCGCTATTTTATTTTTTTTTTAATAAAAAATAGTATCGAGCAAATACCTAATTTTAAAGGTATTTTCATGCTCAAATCATTTCTAAAATTTAAATAAATTAAAGTACGAACCTATATTAAAATGGGTCCTTTTACGAATTTAAGTGATTGGCTTATATGGGAAAGCCTTGTATTAAACTTGGCTACTACTGTAATGTTTAATCTACTAAAATATAAATGTGGCTAAATAAGATAGTTATGAACAAAAAAAAATTTTCAGGATCTGCAGCGAAATCTGCTTTATTTAAAAGAAACCAGCCTGTTACATGGTTAAAAGATTTTCAATCCAAAGACAAAAACGAGCAGTGCCAGTATTTAGCAGGAAAAGTTTCACCTTCCATAAAAGCCATAGATATTATGTCGGTGAATTCCCACAAGGGCCTAGACAAATTTCTTGAGAAATCCTTCCAAAGCTTCGGAAATTACGATTTAGAATAATATTGTTAACAATGTCCAGTGGTTATCACATAAAAATTTATAGTTTTCGGGATTACTGTCATGATATGTGAAAAAGGTTTGTTGAACTGTATCCATGGTACAATATGCCAACATCCGTGCATACAATCTTTATCCACAGCTCCGAAATTATATCTTATTTCATGGTTTCAATGGGGCAACTTGGTGAGGAAGCACAGATATCACAAAACAAGGATGTAAAAATATACAATTTCATTCTAGAAAATTTTCTAGGGAGCAAAATATGGAGGATCTATCTATTCCACAACCTTTTGGTCTCATCTAATACTTTAATCTCTGGCATGAGAAAATTATGTACCAAAAAACTCAAGAAATATCTTCCAGAAGTTTTGACATTTTTTTGACGAACCAGCAATATTCAAAAAAAGAGTGAACGCGATAGTCACCTAGAAAGTATTGTGGATGAGGATGACTAGAATATAGTTACGTTGTAAATTATAATTATTACTAACCTAATAATATACAACGCATCTTTTAAAAATATTTTCAAAATCGCTGTGTTGTCAGATCTAGTAGAAATCTATTGCTACTTTGTGATTTTAAATAGAGCACCCTTTATATTATTTTGTTTTTAGATTATCCGCAAAATTCTTAATAATTGGATATATCACAATACATGATACACATATCTTGAATAATTGTTTTGGAGATATAAGCATTTGAATATCCCTGACTTGGGCGAAACGGTTTACACTTTTTTTATCTGATTTTTTTTTATGGTTTACTGTTTCGCCCAAATCAAAACCGTTTAGATTTTACTGCACTTCAAAGTTGGAAAATGTCGATTTTCAATAATTGCTTATATCTCGAAAACCATTGAAGATAAGTGTATCTTGTGATAAATAAAATTATTAAGAATTTTGCGGAGAATCTAAAAACAAAATAATATAAATGGTATTCTATTTAACATAACAACGTTTCAATAGGTTTCGGATAGATCTGGCAACACTGCGAGTTTGAAAATATTTTTAAGAGGTGCATTGGGGAGGTCCCATAGCCAGATAACAAACTTCAAATAGTTTAAATAAGTGGTTCTGCAGATACTTCTAAGGTTCCATCTACCGTGAATCACCCTGTATATAAATAATGTATAAAAATTTAAATTGTTGTATTATATTAAAAATTATGCTTTAAATTTTAAATTGCAATGATATTTTTATTATTTTTTTTCAAACTCAAAACTCAAACTCAAACTCAATATATTTCCTAACCTGACATACACTAAAACTTAACAATAAAACCAACAATCACTTAATCATTACTAACAATTTTTATACGTCATTCATAAATAAGTTACATACACATTTTAAAATTTATATTTAAGATAGTCCTCCAGTGAATTAAAGCTATTGGAAATTAAAAGTTGTTTCATTTTTAGTTGAAATTCCCCTCTGTCCAAAACTTTTATATGATCAGGGAGATAATTAAAACTTTTTATAGACCAACAGCCTCGTCCATTTTGACACCTTTTAAGCCTGTGATAAGCTGGAATGAGCAAGAGACTTTGTCTTGTATCGTGGCTGCGGACTTCGCTGTGCATCATAAATTTGTGCTCATTCTCCTTTATGTATAGCAGATTTTCAAGTATATAATGAGATGGAAATGTGAGTATGTTTAGATTCTTAAAAGCCTCCCTACAGTCCTCTCTGAAACCCAATCCAGCCAATATTCGGACAGCCCTTCTCTGTAGTCCGAAAATCCTGGCAGTAAGTAGAGAATGACCCCAGACCAGAATTCCATAGGTCATAACATTGTGAAAGATGGAGTGGTACGCTGTTTTCAGAACACTTTCGGAGACACAGTCAGAAAGACTGCGAAGAATAAAATTAGCCTTACCAAGTCTGAGAGTGGGATCGAGATACACTCCGAGAAATGGAATGCTGGTTTTGCCTTGATTTATATTGTGGCAATCTCTGAGGTCGCAGTCTTTTCTGCATTCATGTGAAGCTCATTTGCATTAAACCAGTCTCCCACCCTTGCCTGAGCAATATCAAGCTGCTGGACTGCCTGAAGAACAGATCCCCCTGACAGGGAGACTGTGGTGTCATCCGCAAAAAGAGTGTAGCTCTCCTTTATACTGAGAGTGGGTAGATCATTTACATATATTAAAAATAGTATAGGCGCAAGTACTGAGCCTTGCGGCATACCTATATTTACAATTCCTTCTGCAGAACTCACCCCAGCCACCCTGACAGTTTGAGATCTGTTTTTAAGATAGGATCTAATAAGATTAACACTATTTGTTCAAAAATTATAATAATCCAATTTGCTCAGCAAGAGTTCGTGAGACATGCAGTCAAACGCTTTACTTAAGTCACAGAAGAGGACCGCATTGTACTGAAGATTTTCAAAAGACTCAAGAATATTTGTGATAAGATGTAATACAGCCAATGTAGTGTTTCTGCCTGCTCGAAAACCAAACTGATTGTCAGTGATTCAGTTGTTTCCCTCAAGAAATCCCATCAGCCTAAGAGCCATGCATTTCTCAACAATTTTAGACAAAACTGGCAAGAGTGAAATCGGTCTATAATTGAAGACTTTATCTTTGTCACCTTTTTTATATACAGGCACAACAAGAGCTTTTTTCAAGATATCAGGGAAGACATTCTGGCTAAAACAATAGTTGATAAGTTTTGTTAGAGGGATGATAATTAAGTTCTTTATACATTTGATTAGTTTTATACTTAGACCAAATGTATCACAGCTGGTTTTATTTATAATATCTCTAACTTCATTGAATGTTACAGGAGAGAAAGTGAATGTATTAGGGGGAGGAATTAAATGTCTGAGGTTCAGTAGGGGGTTATGTTGACTCGGAGTAAGATTTTGTGCAAAACTGCAGAAATAGTCACTGAAATCCGAAGGTGAGAGAAGTGAGCTGGTTTCTTTATATGTATTAATATTTCTGGATTTATTTATGATTTTCCACATTGCATTTACGGGATTTTTAGCAGTAAGAATGACATTATCATTATGTAATATTTTTGCTGCTTTAATTGCATTACTGTAACTTTTTTTGTACAATTTGTAATCAACTATATCATTTGGACGTTGGTATTGCCTACTAACCTCACCAAGCAACTTGAGTGTGTCTCGCATTGACCTTAAATCTTTATCAAACCAGGAGCCATTTCCAGGTTCATTCGTTTTTACTTTATATGTTTTCAATGGGAATTAATCTAGATAGGACCTCTCTAGCACTGTTATAAAACTTTCAAATTTAAGTGAACAATCTAAGGTTTCATCATCAACAAAGTCAGGTTAGGGAGTAGAAAATGTTTAAAAACTTAATTTTTGTTAAATATTTCCATATTCCTTTCCTTTTTTAATTTCAAATAAACAATTTAATATTATTGTTAATATTATTGACCAACATTTTGATCAAATTCGCCTGTGGGCGTCATATAAAAACTTTATGAGTTATTTCGCCTATTCCATGGTTATATATTTACGTTACGTGTACCTAATTTCTCTTACTCTTCGTTACAGAAAATAAAGGTTGTTAGCGGGACAAACATTATAAAATAGGTATATCATCACTCGGAATATCATTTGAAGGGTTCACGAGAGAGGTCCATTTTATATAATAAAATCAAATCATGTAAATAAGATTATTAATGGGTCTGATAAGTCCAGAATGGCACATTTTGCCAACCTTTTTGATCATATTATAAGACACAAGAGAAATGAATTTAATTTTCGTTCTAGGTACCTATATTAAAACTATAGAATTAATGTACTCGGTTGCTCGGATACTGATGGACTTTGCTAATTAATTAAAAATAGAGGGGAAAGTCGGGGAATTTTAAAATTTAAAAATGTGTGGCAACCCTGTACCAATAACTTTTTTTTAAAACATAATTTGTCGAAATCTTCAAACTGTTTCACCGTTTTTGCAAAAATTAAAAATATATTTGTTAAATAGCTAAAACGAGTGCTTTTATTGTTTAAAAATAACTTGGTATCTGTACCGGAGCGTTTAATTGTCTTCAAAACCACTAAAGATATGCAATAAAAATTGGTATCTATGCTATGGGGAAAAGATGCTGAATATAAAAAAGATATCAGCAACGTTGCCAGATTTCTCAGTTTGCCCTACACGGGCATTATCTTCGATATTATATTATACGAATCAAAAATGCTAAGCTTACGCTAAGCATCCCTCCTGGTACCCACTCATTTTAATTGATATATCTATCCTTAGTGGTTCTAAATATAATAAAATGTTCCCTTACTTTTTCTAACCCGGTATAATTATGATTTATGATTACTCTATTCTATAATCTATCAAAATCTGTATTATATAGTCTCCGCTTAGCCCGGTTCGTGTAGCACGCACCCATCTAAACATCTATGTATATCTACAAAAACTAATTATGCAGATATAAAAAATATTAATTGGCGACGTAGGTACCCAGTTTGGCAAAAACAATAAAACTGACCATACTATACATTATGATAATCAAACTTACTTACTTCAAAATAAAAGCTAATTTAATAAATATTATAATGTGTAGGTTTTCTGGCCAAAGTCTCAAACAAAAAATAGGATATATTTCGATTAGATACCAAAAGCTTACGTAAAGAACTTCCAAGTGGCTGTGACTAAACTCATGATAGCTAACCAAAATTTATCCTATTTTGTTTCGGACTTCAAAATTTGATTGAGTAGCCAATCCTACACTATACATTACATAACACATAAATTGTTTATGAATGATGATCATACATATTATTATCATTTCTTTTATACAACTCTTAAAAAAATGTAATTGAATTATCTAAAATAAATCAGCTTATTTAGTGGTTATTCAGGGGATCGGGATTCCGCAAATGCGTCAACTATAATATAGAAGAGATCAAATAAACTATGAATAATTAATTAATCAAATAAGTTAAATAAAAATGGTACAATTTGAATAAGCCGGTTGTGAGGTACGTAATTATGCCCTTAGTTAGCGCACTCTATAGAAAGGCAATATAAAATTTAACGTAACTCAACACAGATGTGCAGAAATAATTAATAATGCTTTTACTGTTTGCAAAAAGCTAAATAGTACGGTAGTACCACCAAAATTCCCCTAACTACAAAATACCAAACAAAAAGAGCAAGCGATATGTGATTAATTTTAGTACCACAGTTAAAGAAAAACATGTTAAATTCCTATCCGTACTGAACAAAAAATATGAATCCACTCACCTTCGCTTCTTATTTCTCCGCATGAACAAACCAGTTTGTATTTTTTAATATTTTTAAGAAGTTACCTCGAGCAAATGAGAGACACATTGTTCTACACCGGGGAAATATTTCCGGAAAATGTTTGAAATATATCGGTCATTTTTCCGTAATACACGCGGTATCAGAGGACCATAAAAATCATCGTGATTAGTCAGACTGGCCGCAGACAAACTGTGGTCGATTCACACAGGTACTAGCGGCGGGTAAGCGTGGTACTAACAGGTGGGGGTACCAAGTTAAAAGAGTTTTAGCGACGGGTCTTCAAGTGTTTTCTGTTAAATGAAATTAACTCCAGAATTAAAATAATAATATAATGCTCATATTAAACTAATGGAAATCAAATAATATTCTACTATTCACATAAAAAATAAAGTAGGTAGGCTCTAAAATATGAAATTTTAACAACCAATTAAGTTGAAGTAAAGCTTGACAAGTTTTCTTTATTTTTTAGAAATGTGACATTAAATTATGTTTTTTATAAAAAATACTCTTCACGTACGTACCATGTAATATGTTTTTCAATCATGATCGCAACGTGGAAAAAGTGGTAGATTCGGAGTAGTATGTCTGAAAAGCAAAAAACAAAACTATAATAAACTGTTGCCATATTATTACCAGATCCGTCGAGAGAAGATCGGGGTCCGCGGGTAGCAACATAGGAGCTCCACACCCCAAAAGTGGGCTTTCAAAATCAGCAAGTCGCTTTTCCACCCAACATTTTCCCCGTATTTTCGGGATAGAATCCGAGGCTTCTCAAAAACTCTGAACCCAGGGGAAACCCCCCCTCTGAACCAACCCGGGGGAAAACACCCCCAACGCTTCTCTTCTCTCTGCGACGCCGAATATTACACGAGAATTCACAATTTTTTTTTTATATAGTAGGGATTGGAAATACGTGTCTGAGTACCCCTGGAGCACTCGTGTTCTAGCGATCCAAGGGAGTGTGGGACTCCGGCTAGGCCAAGCCACTAAAAAAAACCCTTCCCCTACTCTTAGCAGGTTCTTTTCTTTTCCCGGAACCACCTTGCGACATTTCTTCAGGAAAAGCTGCTGGATGTGTCTCTTTCAACCATTCACCAGATAGTCTTTCTTTTCTTCTTTTTCCTTTAGAATTTGGTTGATCGCCTCGTAGTTGTTTCTACTGCCTGTCATTATTATTTCGACTATGTTCCCTTGGTTTAATACAGTGCCAAGTGTCTCTTGGCATATTGCCCGTTGCTGATTCCAGTGTGGACAGTAGAACACTGTGTGCTCCGCTGTGTCCCCTTCGCCACAGTATACACCTTCGTCGTCCTCTGTTTTGCTTATGGTCCTAGTGAAATCGCTAAAGTGTCCCGTATAAGGAATTGTGTCAGGAAGTAGTTCGTGTTTCCATGCATGCTGTCTGTTAAGCCATGATGCTATTTTGGGAATTAGCCTGAAGGTCCATCTTCCCTTCCCTGATGCTTGCCAGCGACGTTGCCATTCCTCCAAAAGACGCTCTCTTGCCTCTATCATTTTGGTCTTTCTGTTCGTGTCGTTGCTTTCGAAAATTGCAACCCTTTCCTTTATGAGCAGGTCCAGCGGGGGTTCTCCTGCTAAGACCAGTAAAGCGCCTGTCGATTTACTATACATTTCCTTACATTTATTGAATTTCATTGTCATGTGCCATGCGGGAGCCGCGTAGAACAGCACCGAACTGACTACGGAGCACAAAGTCTTCCTTTTTTGCATATCGGGACCCTCCACATTTGGCATAAGTCTGCCCAATGTCATTGCGGTTTTGCTGGCTTTAAATGCTGTTTTTTCTACGTGCTTCGTGAAGTTCATCTTGCTGTCAATCCAGATACCTAAGTATTTAATGGCCTGGGAGGGTGTGACATCTCTGTTCCCAACCCTAATATTTATGTGAGGTGTTCTTTTCTTCGAGGATAGTATTACTACCTCCGTTTTTTCTTCTGCCAACTCTAGGTGGTTGTTTGACAGCCATTTTAGGATGTCTGTCATTGCCCGATTGATTTTCCTGTGCACCTCTAGAAAGTCCTTTCCCATGGCAATCATGGCTACATCATCCGCGTATCCTATTAGGGTGACGTCTTTTGGAAGTGGGAGTCTGAGTAGCCCGTCGTAGAAAATATTCCACAACGTCGGTCCCAAAATTGATCCTTGCGGTACTCCGCATGTCATGTCAATTTCAGTTATTTTGTTTTCCGCCTCTAGGATGACTTTCCTCTCGGAGAAATAGCTCTCTATTATTCTTACCAGGTATGGGGCTGCTTTTCTTCTGTCCAGAACATTGATTATCTCTTTCCAGGGCACTGAATTGAACGCATTTTTTATGTTTTACGACTTACATACCCGATTTAGATATAATTAGATAAGAGTTCGGAATATGCCTTTTTGTCCGAAGTGACCTTTCATGTCACCGCGAGGAAACACTCGAACCGAACACCCTTGACGTCATGTGGCTCAAGTTCACCGCCGGAGGACTAACCAAGTTTATATGTTGTCTGTATCGCCCTCCGAGCAATAGAGCCTACCAAAGCTTTTTTTCAACACTAGTTACCACTTTTGACTCAATACAGGTCGATCACCCCAGTTCAGAAATAATCGTTCTGGGAGAATTCAATGCCCACAACACCAACTGGCTCAAACATCACAACAAGACCGACAACGAAGGTAGAGAAGCTGAAGCATTTGCCATCAGCTGCGGGCTTACTCAACTTGTAGACGAACCAACTCGAATCTCAGAGAGGGGCGAATTCGCCGCCCTCCTGGATTTTTTTTTTGACCACCAATCCTGACCAGTACCAGGTTACAGTTGGTCCGCCATTAGGTACCTCCGACCACAAGCTTATTACAACGGTTTGTAAATTGCCACCCATACAGAAGGATCCATCATTGCCTCGCAAAATCTGGCATTACAATTCTGCAAACTGGGACGATCTAAGGCAGTTCTACCTAGATTTTCCTTGGCTCGAAGTCTGCTTTGCCATTGACGACCCGTCAGACTGCAAGTAATCTCCTCAGGAATGGAAGCATACATCACAAATTCCATCAAGTTACCATCAAAAGGAAAGCCCTGGTTCGACAAAAGATGCGAAAGAGCTGTAGGAAGGAAACAGCAAACCTATAAGTACTGGCAGCAAAATCAGACCGCTGAAAATCGCAATTATTTTATCGAAGCGAGAAACGAGTGCAATCGTGTGATCGACGAAACTAAGGACAAACACAATCAAAGGATCAGGAATAAACTTTTGCAATGCCCCAGTTGTTCCAGGAATTTCTGGTCGGTAGCAAAGGCAGTCAGTAACAACTTTACAAAAACGTCTCTCCCACCTTTGACGGACGAACGTGGCATCACGGCGACTACAGCCAAGGAAAAAGCAAACATGCTCGCCAAAATGTTTTCATCGCACTCTACCTTAGACGTGCCCCAAGGCAAGACTCTCCCCACTATATCGAACATCAACACTACCATGGCAGAAGTGAAGTTTTCTCACCGTGATATTCGCAAAATCCTTAAAGAACTAGATACGCAAAAGGCATCAGGACCGGACGGAATACCTGCCATCGTGCCAACGAACTAACACCTGTTTTTTTCTAGGCTTTTTTCTCTTACTTACAGAAAAGGGATTTACCCATCCTCTTGGAAAGTCGCTCGAGTGCAACCTGGTCCAAAAAAAGGCAAGAAAGAAAACCACGCCCTCAAACTATCGCCCAATTGCCTTGCTTCCAATAATCCCCAAAGTCATGGAACGTGTTGTCAACCAGCAACTACTCAAGTACCTCGAGAGCAACAGAATAATCAGCGATAATCAATACGGCTTTCGCAAAGAGAGATCGACAGGAGATATATTGGCCTATGTCACACATATATGGAGTAGGGCAATTGAAAACTACGGAGTCTCGAACGATTGCGTTGGATATTTCAAAGGCATTCGACAGAGTTTGGCATGATGGACTGCTCAACAAACTGCCGTCCTTGGGACTGCCCGCCTCTCTCTGCAGCTGGCTGGCCAGTTTCCTTAAAAACCGATTCCCACACGTTGCAGTCGATGGACACATCTCGGACACATTCACCATCAACGCGGGCGTGCCTCAGCGCGCAATACTTTCACCAACTCTGTTCCTCATCTATATTAATGACCTGCTGATCGAACCGAATAATCCTGTTTACAGTTTTGCAGATGACAGGACCCTTGTCTCCCACTTTAGATCAGAAAAACCCTTACCAGCGACTGAGACTCATCACCGCAGACAGGAGCAGATTACAGCAATTAATCAAGACCTGGAGAAAGTTCAAACTTGGAGCGACCGAAATTTGGTCCAGTTCAATGCAGCAAAGACCCAAGCAGCAACGTTTACTAAGAGGGCCAATACAGCGGGCATCATTATGGCAGGATCGACCATTCCTTCATCCTCGTCAATCGGGCTGCTGGGTGTCTCGGTCAACAGCAATATGTCATGGCATGACCATGTTGTTAACATCGCAAAATCAGCCTCCCAGAAGCTTGGGGCGCTATTTCGCAACAAAAAACTCTATACACCGCAGCAGTTGCTCTTGCTGTACAAAGCGCAAATAAGACCGTGCTTAGAATATTGCTCACATATCTGGGGTGCCGCACCAAAGCATACCCTAAAGCTGCTAGATTCCATTCCTTGCTCTCATTAGTACTGTGCGTCTCGTCGGCAATCCAGAGTTGATCCGGAATCTGGATAGTCTGGAACATCGCAGACATGTGGCCGAGATGTCTCTGTTTTACAGATACTTTCACGGCAGATGTTCCCAGGATTTGGCCCACATAATCCCGCCCCTGGCAACTCCTGTCAGACAGTCCCGACAGACGGCAGAAGCGCACCAGTTCGTCGTACAATTAGAAACACCTAGAACATCGCTTTACCAGAACTCCTTTGTCTGGCGCACTGCATCACTGTGGAACTCACATCCTGGACATCTGTTTCCCACTAATTACAACCTACAACTATTCAAGAACCGTGTCAATCAACATCTTCGCACACACACCGCTCATCGACCGCCATAGGATCTCTCTTTAGTGCGTGTGCCACTGCCATAAAAAAAAATGTCTAGTGTGACCAAGGTTCCCACTTTCCTGTGTCTGTGACTTCTTTTATAGAGGTGCAATTTCGCCTGGGTTGTCACTGACAGTACTGCATTGACTGTGGATTTCTTTTCCCTATAACCAAATTGCGTGTTAGAAAGGGTTTCTTCTAGATTCAAGTCTTCCTTTAGTCTTGCCAGGATTATGTGTTCAAGTAGTTTTGCGCCGGTGTTAAGAAGACATATTGGTCTGTACTTGGTCTCTTCATTTCGATCCTTTTTTGGTTTTGCCTGGAGTATTAATTTGGCCTTCTTCCACATTTTTGGGAATTGGCCTCGACTGAGGGAGGTCGAGAGAGTTTCTTGGAGTAGTTCAGGGCGTCGTGAGGTTACTGCTTTTATTATCTCTACTGGTATTCTGTCTAATCCCGGAGCTTTTCCCTTTTTTAACTTCTTACCTGCGTGGACTATTTCTTCGACCGTCAATACCCCGAAGTCCCTGACTCTTCTATTGTGAGTCCAGTTGATTGGTTCTCTTTGAGGGAACAGTTGTTTGGCCTCCTTTATGGTTTGATCCATGGAGAGTGTCCTGTTGGACCCGCGTTGGAATTTTCCGGTGGCGATTTTGTACCCCAGTCCCCAGCAGTCTTCGTTAATTTCTTCCACTAGTTTTTTTCTAGCATCTGTTCTTGGATATTTTTATTGCCAGTCTTAAATTTTTCTTGTCTTTGAGTACTGCTGTGCTTGTATTTCAATATTACCCGAGTTTTTATTTGCTCTCATTAGTACTGTTTTGGAGCTGAGGCATTTTTTTCTAAGGTTTTGGATTTCTTCTGTCCACCAGTTTCTTGAAGATTTTGATTTTTGGCATAGATGCTTTGCAAACTTCCGCGAGTGTGTTCGTTATACTCTCCAGGATCATCTGTGGTGCTCCTAAGATATTGTCTATGGACTCTTCCAGTTTAGTTTGGTTAATTTTTTTGGTGTTCCATTTTCTTTCTATGGTGCTATTTTGTTTGTGGCTTCTCTCCGAGTTGGGCTCTACTTCAATGAAGATGTATTTAAGGTCGCTTAGCGTTTATTCGTCGAGGACTCTCCAGTTCTTTATTTTGGTTATTACCCTTCCTCTAGTTATAGTGATATCGACTCTAGAGCTACACCCTGTTCTTGTAAATGTAGGTTGTGTTCCAGCATTTGCCACGATCATGTTTTTGCTAGCTAACCATTCTAGCAGTAGAATTCCCTTTCTGTTTGTTTTGCTCATGCCCCACTCTGGTGCCCAAGCGTTAAAGTCTCCCGTAATGATGATGTCTTTTAGGATTCTGTCCACTGTGGTTCCTAACTGCTCCAAGGATCTCGAATACTCGTTGCCAGTTGTATTTGGAGATATGTAATAGCTGAAAAGCGCAAAAATCTTCAAATATATCCACACAGAACCGTCTTCTCTTCCGGTCGCGTAACTGATTATGTCCCGGTTTCTGATTTTTATCGATGTGTCTTGGTTGTTGTCTACTATCCAGTTCTTTTTCTGTACGTGTCTTAGGTTCAGTTCTGTCGCCGTTATGATGTCTATGTTTTTTTCTGCCCCAGTTATATCTAGAGGATCATTTTGTATTCTGACTCTTCTAGGTTCCCCACAATCTTTCCTGTGTCTTCCACCACCTCTTCCTTTGTGGTAGTGGGATCCATTCCTCTAATGTGAATGGTCTCGGTACTGCCTCCCCTTAGTTGCACTTTTACTCCTTTCGTATCCCTTTCTAATCCTTTCCTGAGTTCCAATGCTGCCTTTTGGTCCCTGCCCAGCGTGATTAGTACTTTCTTGTCCTTTGTCATCGCGAGGGTATTGATGGCTTTACTAGCTTCTGTGCCTATGACTTTATTCTTGATGTTTTTTACCAATTCTTCAAAGTTTCTTTCATCTTGACCAACTATGAGGACGTGTGTCTTTTCTCTGCTTCTCGCTGTTGTCCCACTCAGCTCTTGGTTCTGACTTTTCTTGTTCTGAAATATCATAACATGTGTCCCAGAATTATGGAAGATGGCTTCCACCGTTTGTCGACGCCGGCTTATTCCGATGGAGTTAAGCTCGTGCATCGCAATCCATTCATCTCCTTCCGTCGGTTCTTTTAACCTCTTTAGATTATTCCATAGATCCTCTAAATTTTCACCTTGCATTATGTTCATGATTTTTTAGTAACTTTTTATGTTTTTGTCTGTTTTCCACTTTGAGCTTTGCTCTAGGATAGCAAAAGCTTCGTCTGTCTCCCCGAGTTCTGGGCTTCTGGGTACCTCCTTTTGTAGATTTCCTGTATCCCTTGTTGCATGTTTATGTCCTCTTTTTCTACAATTACTACTTTGACCGTTGTTGCTTTGGTCGTGGTCGGGTTTCCTGGTTGGACCTCTGTGTTATGGAAAATTTCTTCTTCCCATATCATTTTAGTTTTTCCCAGTTTTCGAAACACTCTATTCCTTTCAGTGTTCGTAGGTATTCTTTTCCGTGTCACCATGGTGTCGTTTGGGTGCCCGTTTCAGTTGTCTCGACGTTTCCTCCTTTCTCTGTTTGGGTTACCATCTCCTTGTATTGCATCTGTTTTCTTTCCACTTCATTTTTTGAGCATTTTGGGCATGCAGGTGTTTTTGAGCTTGTTCCCGTGTCCTCTTCTCCGGATTCTCTATGTACCTTCCCGTATTTCTGCTGTTCTGCTCATGTTGTTATCTCTTTTGCTTTTAGTACCCTTATCTGCCTCTTTAGTCTAAGTATTGCTTCTTTTATTGTTTTTTTCGTGTTTTGTTTTATGTTTCTCTTTAATTCTTCGCTTATTCTGATATTACTTTCCACTGTCTCTTTATCCAGCGTAAATGCTGCAAGTTCTTTTTTCTTATATGTGGTTTCTTTAGTTAGGTCTATGGATGTATCGTTTAACTTTCTTTTGTACGAAAAGTTCCGCTTCGTCCCTTAGGCTATCTTTCCTTTGCGATGGTGCTACTCTTGATGGCGATCTACTAATACTATCCGGTCTTTTAAATATTTCCTCCATTGTCTCTTTGTCCTGTTTCAGCAGAGTTATCGGTTGGTTGTTCCCCCCCCCCCCCCCCCCCCACAGAATCCGAGGGACCGCTGTCGCCATTTGGCCCGAGGCGGGATTCTGTGCTTTTTGCACTACCCGTCCGACAAAATCAACGATCACATAACTCAAAATACAAAGTCGAAAGCTACATCTTTAAAAAAGAATCCCAACCTGCCTTTCACGTTTGGCGGTCCCTCTTTTCCATTTTGTTTTATGTACCAGTGGACGTGGAGCTGCTGCTGCTGGAAATTTTACGTCAGAAAACACAACATTTTCAACCCAGTGGTATTTTGTGCATAGTTGAGTTAGTTCAAATTTGTCTTGTCTTACATGCCAGATCGGGGGCTTTTAGGTGACGTGGACTAGGCAATCTGGGAAAAAAGATCAAATTTTACGTCATAAGGTACATGAAAAGAAGTAACAAGGTATTGTGTGGAGATAGCCCTTTAAAGTCGACTGGTCGTAAGACAAGATATTCGAGGGCTTTAAGCCCATAAGACAATTTTTACATTTCAGAAACGTCTGCGATATACGACATAAGGTACATGAAAATTTCTTTCGCCAACATGATTGTTGTTTCCACATGCCCATTGAGAAAACACACCATAAGACAAAATATTTGGGGGCTTTACCTATATAAGACACAAACATTTTAAAAAGAGGCAAAAGTTACGTCACTAGGTGCATAAGGAAAATGGATGGGGTTCATGTGGGGTACCGTAGATACATATGAACCGGCTCCTAAGACAAGAAGATATTCGAGGGCTTTAAATTCATAAGACAATAATTCTTATGTTTCAAAAAGGCTGCAATTTACGTCATAAGGTACGATTATGATTTTTTTTCGCCAACATGATTGGTTCGACATGCCCATTGAGAAAACACACTGTAAGACAAAATATTTAGGAGCTTTACCTACATATATCTATAACAATCGAAATTGTGAAAAATCAACGGGATTTTGAAAACAGCCCTATAAATACACACCGGGTCCTAAATAGAACAAATTAACTTTTTAAGCAACTTAATTGTTATTTATTAAATGGCCAGTCTTAAACGAGATTTATTATTAAAAACTGACATCCAAATATTCTGTTCTAAATTCACATCTTCAGCATCTGAATTGTTAGATGAAGTCTGGTCCAGGAGAGCCTCTTGGTATTCTTTCTTTATTTCAGATGTGGTTTGTTGTTCCACTTGGGTATACATCCTTTTTCGGTGATCTCTCATGATTTTCAATGGGCCTGGATCACCTGCATTGTTAAAAACTAAGTAAAGCATTTTACTCTGCAGCACAGAACTACATTATGCCAGAAAAAGATTTGTAAGCCTTTCGGGAATCAATGGTTTTCCAGTCTTTTTGGTATATTATTTAACTTAAGAAAGTATTTTTTACCATTGCGCCAAACTTAGTGGTAAACAAGTTGCGCCAGAAATATTAAGTATAAACTGTGTTTGTTAACCCGATTTATATACAAAAATTGATCTAGTTTCGTAGGTAAAAAGTTAGGATAATACCTACTGTCGATTGAAGTTGTGGATAATTCACGTTTGAATAGCTGTCCGTAATATTTGATTAGGTATATCAAAGAAAATTTTACTACGATATTTTCTTTGGTTATATAGAGTTTCCTAGTAAAAGATACGCCTACTTTTTCATATTTGTGACAATTTTATCGGCTTTTATCATAAATTTCTCCTCATAAAGGTTATAGGGAGGAAAAGTACTGCCAGTGGGTTTCACTCGCGTCTACCTACAGCCAATTTTCGACCTTCGGACCTGCGCATTTGGCAGCAGCCCGGTGTTGTTCTAATATTTCACTTCACGCTTCGCGCGCTCTGGGAGCGCAACCAGACAAAACTAACCCAAACTAACCCAAGGCAATGCCCAAAACCAAGAAAAAAACAAGTGGACGAAAAACATATGAATTAGCCCGTGCGCATGCGTGAAGGATCAAAATTACTGTAGGTAGACGCGAATGTGGGTTTCGCGCATATCGCATTCACCCAGTAAGGCCCCGTCCGGGCTTAGCTAGAGCTAGGGCGACTCTCCTATATAGGTTACACCCTTGTGGGATCGGAGGCGCTATATTTTTGGACCCCTCAAGATATCGAGCATACATTCTCTTGAAAGCCCCGACTATCACACACAAATATAAACCGATTCCCAATATTATTATTCAATACACTTTATACTTTTGCACATGTTTATAATAAGAGGACAGGTAGTTAGATAGACAACACAACAGAGGATGACACTCTTCTGGCTGCCAGACAACCGGAGAAGCCTTACACACACCGAAATGTTTTCTCGGGTGAAGAACCCATAGGACTACAAGAAAGGATTCTAATTATATTTTTTTCACTCAATTTTAATGCCTTTATCTCGTTAAGTTTAATAAAATCATATTTGATAGGTAGGCAGCAGTATGTTAGGATTGGTAATACCGAGAGCTCATTAACATAAAATTTTAACGGAGTACCCCAAGGGTCAGTCCTGGGGCCACTTTTATACTCTTTATATGTGTTAAGCTTAAGATGTGCTGGATTCGATGGTAGATATTTTACTTTTGCTGATGACACAGTGATATTGTATTCGGGTGATAATGAGAAAAATTTTGAAACTGTGATAAACGATGACTTGATGTTGTATTCTAATTGGCTGTTATATAATAAACTTAAAATGAATGCGGAAAAAACCAAGGTAATGGTTTTTAAATAAAAAAATAAGAACATTATTATACCAAAGATTAAAATAAAAAATAGAGAGTTGGAAAGAGTGAATAGTATTAAGTACCTTGGATTGATTATAGATCAAAATTTGGGCTGGTCTGAACACATCAAACAGGTAACACAAAAAAAACCTCGATGATTGGTGCACTCTATAAATGCCGAAATTATTTAACTCATAAGGTCAAGATTAATATATACAATGCTTATTTTGCATCACACTTGAGATACCTTATTCCCGTGTGGGGTTTGTGTGTCAGCGTCAATTTTAGAAGGATGCAAATAATACAAAATAAAATAACAAAAATTCTTTTTGGAGTTGACTGGCTTGTGCGCACACGGGACCTATACAGAGCTCTGGGTGTGTACCACCTAGCTCAACTTTTGAAGCTGGAGCAATGTAAATATATTTATAAGATACTGAATAAAACACAAAAATGTAATACACAAATTATATTTACAAACAACATACACAGTCACAATACTAGATCTTGTAATAATATTTATCAGTGCAGTGTAAATACTAACAAAGGGTTAAATAATCCCATCTCACAAGCTTCCAGTACTTTTAACAATTTACCAAATGCAATAAAACATCAGGGCTTTGAAAGATTTGTGAAGACATTAAAAACTCACTTAGAAAGTAATACTGATGTTTAGATTAGGTTAAGATATTTGCTTAGTGTTTTAAGGTTAACTAGCCTCAATACCAGTGCTTTAAGCATTGCTTAGAGACTTCATGTAAGAATTGTCTTTGTAAACTTTTTGCTGAAATATATTGTATTGTTTTAAAAAAAAGTAAAATTAATTGCTCATACGCTATAACGTTACTCAATATTACATTATGGCAGTACTTGAAACCTTTTACTACGATACCTTTATAGTTTAATTCCATTGGGTATTAGATATGTATTAATAAAAATCATTGTTGAGTCATTAATGTTTGATAATAAAGATCTGACTGAAATGGGGCTAGGCACGATAACTTTAATTAGTTTCCTGTACAAGTCCTTGTCCATTATAGGGCACACAAATATGCAAAAGGTCAGATATTCCTGTATTACATTCACAATATGGGGAATCCCATAGCCCCAGTCTAAAAAGGTGAGCAGTTATATTTTTATACCATGGTGTAAAATCTAACTATCCTTGAATAGAGGCATACCATACCCCTTTTTCCCTTGCAGATTGTTTCCACCAGGCCTTCCAGTCACTTCGAGTTATTATTTTTATAAGAGGATATAGATCTTCTTTGTCAAACTTAATTTCTAGAGGTACAGTTAGAATTCTACCCCCGTTTGCCAGTTTATCACCCATTGTATTGCCATGAATATTTGAATGGCCCGGAATCCAGGCCAATATAACCCTAAAGTTTAGCCATTCATTCATTTCTACCAACAGCTTATTTGTATCATGAGCATTACGACTTAATTTCGATGAAATTATTGAGCAGTTGATTTTTGAATTACGCTTTTTGAGTCAGTGAGATAACTATCTTATCAAAATTACTTTCCTTATGTAGTTGTAATCGCAATAATTTCTGCCGTATAAATCTGAACTTCATTCGGCAATCTTTGAGAGAAACTTATATTTTTTGTTGAGCAAAACCACCAAGACCAGCCTTACCTGTTTCAATATCCTTTGAAGGATCAGTAAAAACCCTTGTGAGGCCAGCTGCCAATCTTCTCCAAGAACTCCCGGCCACTCGTCAGACTTTGCTTAGTTAAACCCAAATCAATCACAGGAACCAAGTCAGAACCGAAGCATGGAAGCCATTCTGCCCTCTCAGTCAGATCCTCAAAACTTCGCAGATGTCTATACGCAAGAACGGTGATAGGAATCTCCAGTACTTCTTGGTCTTTTACATATACTTTGGTCTTATCACCTGCACAAAAGCTCAACACTTGCAAATATTTCCATATAGGATTGTTACTTAAAGCCATATTTTTTAAAACAAATCTCCTTGTCAATAACGTTCTTCTGAATTCCAAGGACATCTCTCCGCAATCCACAATCCAACAACAGCATGTTAGTTGGAGCAGATTTCATAAACCTAACACGATTCTCAGGGCCATAAACTGAAGACTGTCCAGCTTTCTTCTTAAGTGCTTTGATATGAGACTAAACAAATGCAAATGAGATCGAATGATACCCCTATACCTGTGACTGAGGATTACTGGATGTGCACCCACCAAACTCGACAAATCGCCTGCATGACGTTGAGACCTTTCTTAACATTGATCTGAATATCTGAAACTTGCTTATTCCACTTCAACTTGAGCTTAGAGCCATGCCCAAACACTTGGTCTCCTGTACCCATGGAATAATATAATTATCATAGATGATTTCTGTCAGGCCTGAAGACGACCGCCTTAGACTTTCGAGAAGACAGCGAGAAATCATAATCTATGAACCCCGGGCTTAGTTTTCCCAAAGATTCGTTTATCCTATCAATAACCGAGGGCATATCCTTGCCTGTACACATAAGAGTCATATCATCTGCATACTGTATCAGAGAAACCTGATCCGGTGTAATCTCATGCAATTCCTGAGTGTGGATATTGAATAATAAGGGCTTTATCGGGGAATCCTGGTTTAGACTTATAATAGAGTTATGCATTTTTTATTACAGTCCGTCGAAATAGAATACATAAAGTAATATAAATAGTGTTTATAATAGAGTGATTCAGGAAAAAATATGTTATTTTCACCTATTATTTATTTATTAAAATTATTTGTTTCATTTAAGTACTGTTCTTCAATAGATCAATAGTTATATAACTTGCAAGGCAACTATTTATTAATATAGTCAGTCATTCGGTAAATACCTATATTGTGGCGATTCTGACGCAATAAGAAGTTCAAAGTTTTCCTATATATTTTGCCACCTACCTAGTTATGAAGGTCGACGCTGACCGAACTCCGCGATAGTGGATGGCGGAAAAGAGAACTGAGAATGGGTAAGTAAATATCTTGGAGAACCTACTGTGAGGAGATAAAATCCCTTGCGGAGGCCTCAAGGCTCACTAAGATCCTTAGCAGGGAAAGAAAATGACCCATAGGATCTCTGGCGGAGTACCCCCGGCCTTGCTCTAAAAGAACTTAGCCGCTGGTCTCCAATAAACGTCGTAGTGCGCATAAAGCATCACGTTCGACGTGTCCATACCATTTATACGCTGCGTCTGTATGCTGTATATGGAAATTCTTTCTTATGAAGGCACTTGAAAGGATTGTAGAATCAGCATGTATACCGAAGAGGGCGTTCAACAAAGACCAACCTCGATGCACTCCAAGTCAGATGAGTAGAACCAGAACTGCTTCCGTGCGAGTCAGTGGCGAATGCCCTCGAGGCAGTTGTCTCTCTTCGCATCTACGGAGCCTCAGTATTGACGATCTTCTAGGATAGCTCACGGATATATTAATGTCGTCTGTAAAAGATTTCAGATGGCCTATGGAATAGTAGAAAGATGGCGAGAGAGATAGGCAGTCCCTAGGCACCCTGGTAGGGCACTGCCGCCTAAGAAGACACATCAGCCACTGCCGGGGGTGCGGGGTAAGGGATGAAAATTCCTTCATTATATGGGCAGATGCACTGCCTTCGCAAGAACGAAATTTTGGGTTAGCAACATTGCAGGACTAAGAGACGGTGTGCTTGCCATGGAGAGAGATTCTGACCTTCATCATGAAGTCAGGAAAACTAGAGTACTAACCCGAAATTGCAGAAAAATCGCTGAAAGTCCCTTTACACTTGCAAAATTAGTGAAGTATGACTTTACGAAAGCACTTATGTTTTCTTATATTTCAGACTTTAAACTTTGAATTCAGTTTTAACCCAAACCAAAACATATACTCAAAACTAGTAAAATATAAAATAGGAAGAATTGAGTATCTTACATATTTTTTTTGCAAAATTCTGATTTCAGCAGCGGACTGGCCCTGGGCTGGTTCTGGTCTCCAGGCGATATATTAATGTCATCTGTAAAATATTTCAAGTGGCCTGTGGAATAGTAGAAATATGTCGAGAGAGATAGGCAGTCCCTGGGCCCCTGGTAGGGCACTGCCGTCTAAGAAGACACATGAGCCCCTGCCGGGGGTGCGGGAGAAGGGATTAAAAACCCTCCATTACATGGGCAGATGTACTGCCTTCGCAAGAACGAGTCTTTGGGATAGCAATATTGCATGACGAAAGAGATTCTGACTTTCATCAGGAGGTCAGGAAAACTAGAGTGGGCTGGAGGTGGGCCTCATGGTTAGTTTGGGTTAGGGCTCTCCGGGTCTATTAGCTACGTTTTCTGGCCTCCACTCAACTAGTACGTAGATATTTAGGAACTTTCGATAAAAAAAAGGTGTGTGCTTAAAACCACACGACATAACTGAAAACTTCAGCAGAGCGATATTAAAAACTATATAAAATTAAAAACATTTCACAGGCGGTAGAAGTGAAACCTTCATAAAACTAAACCAAGCGGCACCCATCCAAGTACTAATCACGCCCGGCGTTGCTTAACTTCGGTGATTGTACAACAAGTATTTTTTACCTTTTACTCTTGGCCAGTGATGTAAAATTACCGTAATTTATATTTTTCGTTATTTACGCTGGTAATTTACGAGTGTTAATTACCAAAATTAATTACCGTGGTAATAAATTTGTGTTGTAAATTACTGTGGTAAATAACCGTAATATATTTTTGGTAAATAACAATAAATTACCGTAATTTACCGTAAACTGCAAGTAAACTAATAGCAATTTCCATTCGTAAATTAATGTAAATTGTGTATATTACTGTCTTTTGGAAACCTCCAACTAGTTTACAAATAAAAATTGCTATTTTTCCAAAGAAGCATGTACATGTATAAAAAAATATCTTGTCATAATCATGTAATTACCACTTGGGAATGAAATTACGGTGTGTGTAAGTATCGGTGCAGGACAAAGAGTTGTTTCATTTGTTTGTGAATAAAACATTCTTTTTTCCTTAAATATTATTTAATTTTAAAACGAAAGCAACACAGAACAAAATGAATGACAATGAATGACAGTCGACAGTAAATCCCCGAAAGCGTACTGTTCATATTGCTGACAAGCATGATACAGGCTGAGCCCCTATATGCCCTATAATGTCGCCCCCTTTTAACCTTTTTATTTTTAGTGTCTCAAACAAATTAAAAGTATGTTTATGTAGGTATTGAAAAATACTTTTTTCTGTGTATAAAAAATATTGGAAAAATGATCAGTATACAGGGAAAAACAAAAAGTAAATTTTTTCAATGGATCACCCTATATATGAATTTATTTTTCGATTCCTCGTAAAATTCTAAGCATAATTTATGTATGAAGTTATCTCTAGAATCAGTAGTTTCACAGTTATAAATGGTTGATAATCGATACTTTGGCTACTTTTCACCTTGGTAGCAAGAAGTCTATTACAAATGGAGTAAAATGAATTTCACATTCCTATCTTAACTTTCCAAGAGCTATCTGATGGTGCTAATTAATGGTACCTACTGAGGTACCAGATATTTTTTTACACGCATAAAAATAGTAGTTTTCCTAATCAGTGCGCAAAGTTATGTTTTCCCGCACGCGAAAGCAGTTAGAATATTAATGTTGTTAATAATAATAAATAGGTAGTTATAAGTTGATGTTTTTGATGCCAATAAAAATTAAGAAAAAAATGTAGTTATTTCACTCGTAGAAAAACATTGTTCCTAACACGTACACAAAGTAGTTTACCCCCACTTAAAGCTTATCTGAACATTTATCAAGTGTGATTTTATAAGTGTATTTGTTTCCCGCACAGTGTGCAGGAAAGTGCTATTTTGCATATGCAAAAGTGTGCGCAAAGTAAATTCTTTGCGGTCACTCGTAGAAAAAAGTATTTTTCAGTACCTACATAACTATACTTTTAATTTTTTCGGGACACTTAAAATAAAAAAAATATAGAGGGGCGATATTATAGGGGATCACCCTGTACATTACAACAAAATACAGTAAATAACGTTAAATTACGGTAAATAACGTTAATTATTTAGCACGAGAACCAGTAATTTTCTATATAACTTATCAGTAAATTACGGTAATCAATTTCTGGTAATTTACGGTAAATTACAGTAAATTACCACGGTAATTTATCGGTAAATTACCAGTTCACATCACTGCTCTTGGCAAATATGTAACAACTGTATACTTTGTTCTCATTCTCTCCCAGGCTACACATCTATATCTTTTTATTGGTGTCGCTTTTTCATCGAGCGTTTCTTCGTTTCCGTTTCCATTCTGTTCCGTGGTATAAGAATTGCAAAACGCTTATAATAATTATTATAACTTTTAGGAGGAAGCGCGTATGATAAAATCCAATACAAAGTGGAAAAATATCAAAAAGAGGGAGTATTTTTCTAGGAAATCCAGTATAATTAAATATTATGTACAGCTAGCTATTCGAACCTGAACTGTTTACAACTCTAATCGGCAGTACCATCATAACTTTTCACCTACGAAACGACGTACTGGCATTAATAAATTAAATAACCCAAAATTTCAGGAAAATCGCTGAAGATCCCTTTATACTTGCAAAATTGGTTAAGTATGACTTTACGAAAGCACTTATGTTTTCTTATATTTCAGACTTTAAACTCTGAATTCTGAATTCAATTTTAACCCAAACCAAAACATATACTCAAAAGTAGCAAAATATAAAATAGGAAGAACCAAGTATTTGCATAATTCTGATTTCAGTAGCTGTCTGGCCCTGTATATGCAAAAGTCCCTTCATACGTGTCCCAGTTTGCGTGTCAATTTCGTAGACATTAGGTACTATTAATTACTGATCGGTTAAGCAGACATTTTCAACACAGTAAAATGATATCCGAGGCCAAGATAAAGGTGATTTAATTACAGGACATTCTAACAGTGGCTGAACAATAAACGAAAGAGTTGAAAATTTGTTATAAAACTAAATCGAAGATACTGGCCAGGGTACGAGCAAAGTTTACTAAATCTATTATTTAGTAAACTAGAACTATCAAAGTGTTCAAAACAGGAATATTATCGGTCAGTTAAGTTAATTTCCTCGGCTAGGCAGAGGCAAATACGGCAATTTTGAAAGTGGGATCCGAGATATTACTGAAAAATATAAAATGCTGAATATGCACGTCCAGTAGAAGATCAAATCACATTAGTAGAGAATGTATCGACTAGTCTAAGCCCATTAATATTAGATATTATTAAGCGTTATTAGTATCGATGGAGAATTTGTTACCAGGTTATATTGCTCTGCTTCTGCCACAACAAAACCCAAACTAACCCAAACTACTGGAAACTAGCAGCAACGAAATAAGAATAATAAACTAATCAACAGAAGGACAATACATATTTAGAAGAAATGTTGAAGAATGAAGACAAATCTGTAGAGCCTGTTTAACAAAGAGGGAAAGTCCAAAAAGTGTGGCGCTCAATGTTTCTGGACGTTGAAAAAGCTTTTGATATACATTGGCATCTAGGGATGGCTCTCAAGTTAAAGGATCTTAATTTTTCAATAATGTGGAGGAGACTAATTTTCAATTATCTTTACGACAGAAGTTTCTGTACAAGAGTGGGGTCTAAATTTTCAACTTTCAGGAGAATTAGGGCAGGAGTCCTACAAGGACTCTGTACTGGGCCCTATATTATATAATTTATTCAAAAGCGAAATGCAAAGTGTCAAATTCAATATTTTATGGACTGTATGCGGATGATACCATGTTTATGTACAGAAGTAGTAGTGGTAGTAAATTAAGAATATTCGGAGAAGAGATTCAATGGGACAAATAAATCAAATACTTGGGCTTGATCTTCGACCAGAAGCTCTTATGGGTCAATCACTTGAAGTCGGTTAGGAAGAAAATTAAAGGTGGAGCAGCACAAATGTACTCATTTCCAGCGAGCTTCAGTGCACTAGATACAAGGACTAAGTTAACTATTTTAAAGCTTCTCATTAGGGCACAAATTGCCTATGGCCGCGGCGCAGCAGTTTGGGGCACAGTATCACAGTAAATAGTTCATACTTAAAGGCACTACAAAGAACGGAAAAAGGTTTCTTCAGACGAGCAGTGGCTGCCCCGTGATATATAAGGAATATGGATCTCTTCAGGTACTTTAAATGGACACCGCTTAAACCATATCTTCATGAAAGAATACTCAAATTCTATGACCATATTGCCATTTACCCAAACAAAGAAATCAAGGTCCTAACAGATCATCAGCCAGGGAATATTTCTCTAAGGTGGGGAAATTATAAGCGGCCGAAAGACTGCGGGGTAAGGGATGAAAACCCCTTCATTATATGGGCAGATGCACTGCCTTCGCAAGAACGAAATTTTGGGTTAGCAACATTGCAGGACGAATGATCACTGTACAATGTCTATGTATAAATACTTGTAAGTAACTTGTACATTGACTAGCGTAGGAAATAAAACAAATGTAAATAACAATGTAAAGATACAATAAAGTAAGACAAATGACTAAGTGATTTACAACCTATGAGCAATACAGTATATAATATACAAAGATCAGTGCATAATTGGAACATATGGTGTAGGATTAGACTGTAAATAATGTAAGTAACTAGCATAAAGTTGGAAACCAAGAATTGATAAGATTGGTGGACTTAGAAAGGGGCAAAAAAATAGTGGCAAAGAGGGCATTAATAATCAAGGATACTGTTAAATAGGCGTAAGCCCGTAACAGTAATATATGCAGGAAGTAACGAAGAATCTGCATGCAGTGGAGGTTTGGTGGGTATGCCTTCGGGAGAGCCCCACATTATCCCCAAAGCCAAAGGGGGTGCACATAAGGGAGCGTTCCTCCACCTGACCAAAAAAAAAAATATGGCACTATTCGGCAGTGCTTGTAACATAAACAATGCCCGCTATTTTCCATTGTCATTCAATCTCTAGAAACTACTACTGCTATATCGGTTTTTATAGCGCCCTGCGCCTTCCGATTCCAAGCTTGCAGCCTCTTCGGTCTTCCCATACTCTGGCCGTAGATTTCGCTTAGACATTGCTCGCTCTATTCCTCCCATCAATGTTCTTTTTTGGTCTACTTCTTTTTATCTTTCCGTTAGAACTCATTTCATTATTTGTCTGGGAATACGTTCTTCGTCCATTCTTTCGAAGTGTGCATACCATCTTAGTTGTCGTTTCTATATTTCCTCTATATGTTGGCACCCTCATTATTTCAGATCAGTAATCAATTTCTAGTGCTAATAGCCGACGTTCTTAGGCTTTGTTTATCTACCACGTTTCGCATCCATACGGTTATGCTCAAGAATACTGTATTGTACAGAATGTCTTTTTGTTCGCAGAATATGTATTTGGACCAAATAATGGAGTTTATCACAATCCAATGTTCAATTTTTTTTTCTGTTCGTCGTTTTCCATCATTTTTTGTTCCTAGGTAGGTACACTTATTACAAGCATCTATATCTCTTGTTGATCAAATTCGAGAACCTAAATTTTATCTCCCCCAACTCGAGGATAATGAGTCTTTGTTTTTTTTACTGATAAGCCCCATTTCTCGTAGTGTTTGAATTGTCTTCAAGTCATGGATTTTCCTTATGCTGCACAATAACCACTTGATCGTCTGCAAAGTGAAGGGTATATAGGGTTGTATCTTCATTCAGTTGTATTCATATTCCACTGCATTACCTCCGCCAGGTCTTCAATACTTCGTATAAATATATTTTAAAAAGTGTGGGGGAGGGGCAGCATCCCTGTCTCAGACCCTTTGTAACTTCGAAGCTATCTTTCAGAATAGTTCCCATCTTACTCTTGATGTTGGGTGTTCATACAGTTGTCTGACCTTTGTTAAAACCAAGAATAGTAGATGTACTCCACGGTTCCTTGCTACCATCTTGTCATTAAGCTGGAGCATCGTGGAAACATGGTCGATAAACGATCTGCCAGCACGAAACCCCGCCTGTTGTCTGATCTTTCGGAGTCCATACTCCCGATCTATTACGTTCCTCAATATCTTTCCATACAAACGGCTACTGGTGCTTGTGGCCGATATGCATTTATCTCTTGAATATTTCTGATGAATTGGTGTTATCCAGGCTTCTTTCCAGCAACTTGGTGTTTTTCCCCCATCTATGTATATGGTGAACAATTCTCTGAGGGCTTGTGATTAGTTTTGTGGTTCCATTTTTTAGCAGCTCTGCAAGCAGTCCCTCTGGTCCGGGAGTTTTTATTTTTCAACGATTGTATGACTTTTATTCTGGACTCGTTAACGTCTATGGATTCTCCGTGTACTTGGTATCAGCTTGGTCACTTAATCAAGTATTTTTCTCTATATCTTCAATAAGTTCCTTAGCGTAATGTTTTTGCCACTCGTCCAGCTGGATAGGTTGAATATTGACTTTAATTGTAATGTAAATATGTTCTATATTGTTGTGGAGGATTCATTTTTACCTTGAAATTGATTGCCTTTTGCTCCACAAATGACTACGCTTATTTTGAATTGGTATAGAGCCTCTTCGGCCCTGGCTCCAGGATGTAAACTGCACAAGTGCTAGTTTAGTGACCCTAATGAATCTACTTACGTCTACGTTTCGATAGGCAAGTCTGCTATCGTTATCAAGACAAAGAAACTAAAAATCTAATTGTAGTGTCTGTTCTAACGCACTTAATTAGCTTCCACGCTTCTGAGGATCTTTTGCCGCCTATGCGCGTTTATTTTTCTTAGTTGTTTCTCTCCCATGTTGCGTTTTTGTTTTCACTAATCATTTTTTTGAACTGTGCTTGTTGTTCTTTATATAGTATTATATCCCTTTCATCCTTGCTGGTCATTAATTTTTTGTATGCTTGTTGTTTTTTACTTCCTTGTTCCTCTAGGCCTTTGGTACATGTTTTCCATAGGAATTTGTTTACTTGTCTCACCGAGAGCTTCATATGCTACTGAGTGAATGGATTGTATTATATGTTTATGTAGATCTTCATTTTCACAAGTCAGATATTCATTTTTCAATTTCATGTTCAGTCTGGTCTGATATAATTTCCTGGCATTATCGTCGTACAGTACGTTTAAGCTGTATCCGGGTTGTTCTACTTTGACCACCCTTTTCTCCTTTTTGGTCTCAATTGTTGATTTGAACGTTATATTATATGAATTTCTGTGGCCAGAAAGTAGTGGTCTGACCCGCAGTCACGGCCTCTGTAAACTATGATATCTTGAACTTTCCACTCTGTTTTCTGTTTGATTATAGGGCGGAAAAAATGGCAATGCAAAAGTGCAGTTCAGCTTGAAATCCGTTTTTAAATAACCCCCGGAAGAAAATAGAACGACTTTTCAATATTTCGGGTTTTCCGGATATCTCCGGAAATACTCGAAATTACAACACTTTCTAAAAGGCATATTGTTAGACACCTAAATGCACAATTTTGCTCTAATTTTACCGACACTGTACCTCTTACGGATTTTGAGTGCCCCATACATAGACTCGAATTCGAGCCACCCTGTACTTTCTGAATTTTTGTGTGTGTTGAGGTCTTCTGAAAAGGTGCGTATTCTGATGGTTTTATGTAACGGAGGAAGGACACTACTAGCATAAATAAATAAATACAATCTGATTATTTCAAAGGAAAAACATTTTATTTAACAATAAATAAATACATAAATAAAATCGGCTCGGAGAATTTATCAAAAATTAAAATATACAATTTTTTGATAAAAATTTAGAAATTACGTACGGTATTTAATCTTTTTTCAGTAAAACCATAACACTAAAAACTAAATTAAAAATATTCACCAATTCTTGAATACCTACCCACTACCGATTATGTGCAAAACAGCAAAATTGTGCATTTAGATGTCTAACAATATGCCTTTTAGAAAGTGTTGTGATTTCGAGTATTTCCGGAGATATCCGGAAAATCCGAAATATTGAAAAATCATTCTATTTTCTTCCGGGGGATATTTAAAAACGGATTTCAAACTGAATTGCACTTTTGCATTGCCATTTTTTCCGCTCCGGTTAGCCTTGGGTTAGTTTTGGTTAGTTCTTGTTGATTGGCCCCCGCCCCGTAGAGAGCGAAGCGCGCGGATGGCCATGCAAAGCCATAATAATACCATCTGGATAGTCAGTTACCATCAGCGCAGCGGCTAGACGTTAGTTATATTATGTTCCAATGAGTGGACAATTCAAGCGGACCAAGCAAATTTGTAGGTTTTCTTCGGAGTCAAATATTTGTGTCAACACTTGATTCGTATTGTACCGGGTTTTCAGAAAAAAAAATTATATGCAATTTTTTTGTTCTCTTGTTTATAAAGAAAATAACTAATGCCTCAAATTTTTGATATCTCTCATCGTTTATGGAACCCCGTATACTTCAGGTTTTTATATTAGTAGACCATACTGTTTTTTGTAAGAGTAGAGGCTTTGGTAGGTGTACCTCTTCCGGAATGAGAGCACGTTCATTTCTTTCGTTTCGTGGTGACCAGTGGCACTAACTAACCCATAATCGGTACTGGGTAGGTATTCAAGAATTGGTGCATATTTTTAATTTAGTTTTTAGTGTTATAGTTTTACTGAAGAAAGATTAAATACCGTACGTAAGTTCTAAATTTTTATCAAAAAAATTGTATATTTTAATTTTTGATAAATTCTCCGAGCCAATTTTATTTATGTTTTTATTTATTGATAATTAAAATGTTTTTCCTATAAAATAATCAGATTGTATTAATTTATTTATGCCAGTAGTGTCCTTCCTCCGATACATAAAACCATCAGAATACGCACCTTTTCAGAAGACCTCAACACACACACAAATTCAGAACGTACGGGGTGGCTGGAATTCGAGTCAGTGTCGGTCAAATTAGAGCAAAATTGTGCATTTAGGTGTCTAACAATATGCCTTTTAGAAAGTGTTGTAATTTCGAGTATTTCCGGAGATATCCGGAAAACCCGAAATATTGAAAAATCGTTCTATTTTCTTCCGGGGGTTATTTAAAAACGGATTTCAAACTGAATTGCACTATTGCATTGCCATTTTTTCCGCTCTATCCAATGGTGGTATCCCGTTTGGAAGCCGACCGACGTTTCGTATTCAAGGGGTCATCATCAACTTTTTTTTAAATACCAGCTTTAATTTTTTATCGTTTTTCAGATAGTATAGGCGTTATTAATATGAATACCTGTTCTTAATTTGTTTTCATTCTTTTTATTTCAATATTTGATGATTTTGATTTTTTGAAATTATCTACTTTGCTTTGGGATAAATAATAAACAAACCTGTTTATTTAAATTTGCTATTTTTTATTTTTATTAAAAATATAGGCTCCAATTTTCCCCTTAACACAAAACGGAATAATGTTTGTAAAATATAAAAATTTCACAAGTAACAAACTATTTAAAATTATTCCAAAGCAAAATAGGCAATTTAAAAAAAAATAAAAATAAATAATCATAATATCATCTGTTAAACGATATAAAAAATTAAAGTTCGTATTGTTCGTATTTAAAAAAATAAAGCCGATGATGATCCTTGGAGACGAAACGTCGGATTTCAAACTATATACCGCCATTGATAGAGCAGAAAAGTGGCATCGCAAGAGTGCCATTTTTGAAATCCGTTTTTAAATAAATCCAGGAAAAAAATATAACTAATTTTAAAAATTTCGTTTTTTTCCCGATATCTCCGGAAATACTCGGAATTTTAAAACTTTCTAAACGGCATATTGTTGTTAGATACCTAAATGCGCAATTTTGCCCTAATTTGACTGACACTGTATCTGTTACATTTTCCGAGATCCCGATACATATATTCGAATTCGAACCACCCTGTGTAAAGTAAAAATAAATGGTAATTTCTTTTATTTATGAGACATTGTATAAACCTTATTACAATAATAAAAAATGCAAATTTTTCTAACGATAATTAAGTAGGACAAAATAAATAAGAATTAGGGTAGAGTGAGGTTGACTGGACCGTTTTTTTTTTAAATTATTATAATTTACATTTTATAATACATCAGCCACTCTGCGATTTGTCAGTATGTTAATAAAGCATTATATTACCGCAATACTATGCACTGAAATAAAAAACTCAACATTTTTTTGGAAAACTTTTTATTGAAACAGTGCTTGTGGACCACGTAACCTGACTAGTTAGGTTAATTTAACATACCACTGTCCATTTAACCCCATCATCATTAATAAAAAATCAACAAATTTAACATGGATTATTTTATTAAAAAATAGCAAAATAATAGATTATTGAACATTTAACTCAGAAAGATCATAGTTGAAGTAAATTAAATTCTCATAACGACCTTTAAAATATTTAATAGGTGGAGGTAAACTACACACTATTTCTTCATACGTAATGAATTTGTGCTCTTCCAAGTATTTAAATCGATTAGAAGGGTGTTGCTTTTTCAAAAAGGCAACATTGTATCCATTGAGAAGCTTATTAGTTATTTTAGCAGCGTAATTTCTACATGACTTTTTCCATAAACTTTTACTATTATGTAATCGCCTTTTTTATAATCATCTGCTTGCTTGGAAAAAATCACATTGTTAGATTCCTCATCGCCTTCCCATTCAGAAGAATCTTCATAGAGAGGCTCCTCGCCTGATTCAGATGAGGATGGCTCTAGGACCTTACGCACCTTCGCTTTTCTTTTTTTCTGCTTTATTTTTTCTTTCTTTTGCCCTTTTCTCAAGATCATCCTTTATGGGTGTACTAGTTAAAATCATCGATTTTCTCTTTTATCTTTTTGAAATTACCTTCCAAGGTAACGCTTTGGCAAATGGTCTTATAGTTTCGGGGAGAAAAATTTGGTTTTGTAAACTACCACTAATACTGCTACTTTCTGCAGATGATGCACAGTTTGTTTCCATAGTTTTAGAAGATTCAAGCTGAACGTAATTGTTTGTCATTTCTGTTTCCATCTCATTATTATCTTTTGAGCAGCCAGGTTTATCAAAACTTGCACTTGAAACTGAGGCAACACTTTTGGAACAGCCACGATTTTCGTAAAATCTATGTTCATGGGTGGATCAGAAATAGGCGTTTCGTTAAAATCCCTGTCTGTAACATACGATGGCAG
This sequence comes from Pissodes strobi, assembly GCA_016904865.1. Lineage (NCBI taxonomy): Eukaryota > Metazoa > Arthropoda > Insecta > Coleoptera > Curculionidae > Pissodes > Pissodes strobi. Next base: position 161,452 of record MU183745.1, read on the forward strand.
GAAATCAGCATCCGTAAATATATCATCGTTAAAGGGACATCTCCCTGCCTTTCGAAAGCCACTATTTATGTTCTGCACATTAAATGCCTTTGGGAATGCATCCCCAACCAATTCAGCAACATCATAAATTGATATAACACTACCAGGATGGTTGGTCATCCATCTATTACAAGCATTATTATAATATTTTTTTAAACGGTCCCAAAACCGTTAGATCCAATGGCTGTAGCCTGTGGCTACAACGCGGCGAAAAAGTTAATAATATTATGCCATTTTTCTTAGCATAATCTAGGGCCTTTACATTCAAGTGGCTTTCATGGTTGTCGAGCAAAATTAACTTTGGTAGGTCGTTCATATTTTACAAAATGACTTAAAGCATCCTCAAATAAGTCACCTTGCATCCAACTTGATGCACTTCCAACTGTTGCCTTTTTCAACATGTGGTCTTTAAAGTGCTTGCGTGGGAATATAAGATATGGAGGAAGAGCTTTATCGGTACATCCAATTATAGCACATAAAGTTACTAATGTGCCTCTTTCAGCAGAGGTGCTTGCCCGACCTGTCTAGATTCTTTTGCCGCAATCACTTTAGACGGTTTGTGAACAGTTAGGCACCCTAAAGAAGATTGTTTTATGTATAATAAATAAATGGTTTACAATAAGAATTATAACAAACCTGTTTCATCCAAATTGAATATGTCCTGAGGTTCAATCTTATTTGTATCCAAAACTTCCCTCAAATTTTTTTAGAACATTACAACATTGTGGCGATTGAAACTGGAGGCCCTACTTAAACTTGTTTGCTCCCCTGTCCTTAGCGAAAGCTTGTGCCGTTGTAGAAAAGATAATATCGATTCTTTTCCAGCCATCTTATCTGTGCTCCAATTTTCTAATCCTTCTACTTTAGTCTTAAGTGTTGTTCGCGGTATGCCAAATGTTTTCGCTGCTTTACGAACTGCCATATTATTTTCTACCACTTCTCTTACAGCTAACCTTAAGGTTTCTTCAGAAAACGATCGATTTGTAGTAGTTCTCTGACGAACTCGAGGCATTTTTCAAAATTCTTAAACAAGCAACACAATGGGGTTAAGTGGACCGGGTCCGATTAACCTTATCATTAGGTGGCCCGGATAATCACACTGCATAGATATTTACATTTTTGTATCCACAATTTTTTATTTAAAATTTTTAAGGAAAAAATTGCACATGCACAGAAACTTTATTAATATTATGTACTTACCCAATCGGTACAAAAATAATTTGAAGCCACTAGACGCGAAAATTTTTACTAATAATAACGACACAGAAGTAACTTTTCACCTTGAAAATCTTCGATCGACTGGACACAGGCAGAAACGGTCTCTTGGTAAATGTGGCTGCTTGGATCTTTGCTGCATTGCACTGGACCAAATTTCTGTCTCCCCAAGTTTAAACTTTCTCCAGGTCTTGATTAATTGCTGTAATCTACTCCTGCGGTAATTAGCCTCAGTCGCTGGTAAAGGTTTTTCTGATTTAAAGTCGCAGACAAGGGTACTGTCATCTGGAAAACTGTAAACAGGATTATTCGTTTCGGTCAGCAGGTCATTAATATAGATGAGGAACAGAGTTGGTGAAAGTATTGCGCCATGAGGCACGCCCGCGTTAATGGTGAGTGTGTGAGATGTGTCCATCAACTGCACCGTGCAGAGATCGGTTCTTAAGGAAACTGGCAAGCCAGCTGCAGAGAGAGGCTGGCAGTCCGAAGGACGGCAGTTTGTTGAGCAGTCCGTCATGCCAAACTCTGTCGAATGCCTTCGAAATATCCAACGCAATCGCTCGGGACTCTCCGTAGTTCTTAATTGCCCTACTCCACATATGAGTGGCATAGGCCAATATATCTCCTGCCGATCTCTCTTTGCAAAAGCCGTATTGATTATCGCTGGTTATTCTGTTGTTCTCGAGGTAGTTGCTGATTGACTATACGTTCCATGAATTTGTAGATTATTGGAAGCAAGACAATTGGGCAACTTTCGAGAAGATGGGTAAACCCCTTTCCGTGGGACAGAGAAAAAAACCTGGAATAAGCGGGTGTTCGTTGGCGATAGTTCTTTACCACGATGGCAGGTATTCCGTCCGGTCCTGATGCCTTTTGCATATCTAGTTCTTTAAAGATTTTACGAATATCGGTGATGAAACTTGATTTCTGCCATAGTAGTGTTGATGTCCGATATGGTGGGGAGAGCCTTGCCTTGGGGAACGTCTTCGACAAAATAATGGTCTGATTTTGCTGCCAGTACTTGTAGGCTTGTTGTCGAAACAGGGCTTTTCTTTTGACAGTAACTTGATTGGAATTTGGGATGTATGCTTCCATTCCTGAGCACATGACTTGCGTGACCTCTTCGCAGCAGACTGACGGGTCGTCAGTGCCAAAGCAGACGTCGAGCCAAGAAAAATATAGGTAGACCTCTCATAGATCGTCACAGTTTGCAGAATTGTGTGGTTAGAAAAAGATCCAGGAGGGCGGCGAATTCGACTCTCTCTGAGATTCGAGTTGGTTCGTCTACAAGTTGAGCAAGCCCGCAGCTGGTGGCAAATGCTTGAACTTCTCTACCTTCGTTGTCGGTACTGTTGTGATGTTTGAGCCAGTTGGTGTTGTGGGCATTGAAGTCTCCCAAAACGATTATTTGTGAAGTGGGGTGACCGACCTGTATTGAGTCAAAAGTGGTAGCTAGTGTTGTAAAAAGCTTTGGTATGCTCTATAGCTCGAAGGGCGATAGAGACAACATATATAAGCTTGGTTAATCCCTTGGCGGTGAATTTGAGTCATATGATGTCAAGGTACGGAATATAACACCGGTTGACGCTGACATATAAAAGCCAAGATACCGAAAAATAGGCCAGGTTATTCCAATTACATTCTTGACAAAATTTTCGTGGACCGTTTTTCATCTTTAGTTCCCATGTAAGAATATGCGTTTTTCTACTCCTCCTTAATTGATTTATTAAACATTTACTACCAGTATCGTAATGAAGCGTATTACGATCCTGACGTTTCATTACTAAACTGGGTTTTAATCAATCAAAATTCAACATCACAGTGATATCATTGCACATTTAAAATTTATCAATTCTGACACTTCATAGAGAATTTACTAAGTAAATTTTCGAAATTAAAGATGTTTTTTCATTATAACGACTGGTCGTAGAAAAAATAGTGTATGCAACTCACATTTAATGGCTATTAAATGCTCATTTCCTAAGACCACCTGTGAAACTGAGAAAAAAGCACAGTTAAGTGGCTAGAAAGCGCCTTATATCGCACGTGTTGAAAAGTAAATAGTTAACATTTCGTCTTTGACAGATGTGGATTACGTGATGAGTACTTTTCAACACACGTATTGAAAAGTGGACTTCAACCAATAACACCTCTACTTCAACATGCGTGTGATATAAACCGTTTTCTTAGGAATCTCTAAACAATGCTTTTGGTGTCCTTTTCACAGGAGGTCGTAGGAAACATAGTGTGCATTGCTCGTGTGAAGGTACGTTTTCAAACTGAAAGGTATTCCGTACTCGGCTAACGCCTCGTACTGAATAACCTCGTCGTTTGAAAACTAGTACTTTCAAGATTTTACATGCATAGTGTTCCTCAACTTCCTTCTATTCCTTCTGATGGCCGATGATGATGTTTAAGCCATCAGTAGATTTCGGAGACAATGGAATTTCTCTTTCCTCTAACTGAAAGTAAGTATAATTCGTCTTTCTTCCAAAAACTCCTGAATAAGGAGCATCATGTTGTTCAGAATTTCATCCCTTTAAATGTGAGATCCTTTGTAGTAGAGTAATTTAAGACAGGCTGGGTAAGTATAATTCCTCTTTTTTCCAAAAACTCCTGAATAAGGAGCATCATGTTGTTCAGAATTTCATCCCTTTAAATATGAGATGCTTGTAATACAGTAATTTAAGACAGGCTGGGTAAGTTTCAAGAAAACGGATTCCGCACAGCGCGGTAACGTAACGACACGCTAAAATTCTACATTAGTGAGTACTTGAGTAGCATTGGTCGCAGACAAGAAAAGAAATAAAGAATGAAATAAAAGAAGCTCATGGTAAAAAGTCACGCGGGCGGCGACGGGCAGGGGCTTAGGCTGCGAGACCGGTTCCTTGAGACGACTTCGATGTTGCCAAAGGGGCACTAAGTTTTTATTACAGAGAATTAACCGAAGTAAACGGCAGAATTAACAATTGCGCCGCCGAAGAAATATTTAAGACGCGAACCCGAATTTTTTTCAGAAAAATTTGGCTTTATTTTGACTGGGAATTTGTTTTTAATTAAATAAGCAACTAATTGTTTACTAAACATTTTTCTGCGAGTCTGGAGATAGGTTTTAAAGATGCATTTCAAGATTTTTTAATACATCAGCATTCATAACCTGTCCGGAATCACCGAATTACATGTTTCGTTTCGCCGAAACAAACACGGCAAAAAATGTATACATAGACAAAATACATAAAAACATTACAGTAAAAGAAAGTCAGGTTAAAATTAAGGCCTAAATAGAAATACAATATAAATAAAATAAAATAATCAGTCAATATCAATGTTTGAAATTTTATAATAATAGCGTTTGGCTGTGTAGATCAAGGAATATTTTTGAATAAATTCAGGATTTCTCTCAAGTGGTTGGGGTCTTATTTGTCTGATCGCTCTCAAGCAGTATTTTTAAATAATAAGGTATCAGAACCCTTATCAAATGAGGGTGGTATGCCACAGGGGTCAGTGCTTGAACCAGTTCTATTCCTGATATACATTAATGATTGTTCCTTTGAGGATTACTGGCTGAGTAACTTTGCTGCGCCCATGCTCATGCTACTAATACATTAGGCGATTTAATTAGTGCCTATTTGGCTCAGGTGAAGGAGCGGTGTGAGTTCCATAACTACCTTTAAACATCCCAAAGATCACTTTAAGTGTGTAGTAATATAATTCCAAATAATGATCCAGTGAACTTGTACTAAGTTTTTGAGACTGCAGAGTGATGTGATAGATTGAAGTTTCAGGCTCATATTTCTGTGATGTTAAGGAGGATTTCATTTGGGTGTTATGCCCTCAGAATTCTTTCTCGTTACGCTGATGATAAGTTTTAGGACACAACGACCGTTGTTCTTTCTTTAGTGTCCACAAACAGCTGCGGCGGTGACTTTATTACCTAGTGTGTGATTTGCAGAGAGGGCAGCGATCTTAGACTATATAGTCTAAGGCAGCGATATAATATGTTTGTGTATTGAGACATTGGGTGCGTGTGGGAATAGAGTTAACTTCAGCGCCTTGAGAATGGCTCATTTATCTCTTATCCCAGCTATGGGATTGCATTTTGGAACAGCTGTTCCACGTATTTATTCAATTCTTTGTTTATTCTTCAGAAGAGAGATGAGATTTTTATGTTTGCCTTTTATGTGCACAAGAAATTCACACGGCATACAAATAATACTTACCACAATATAAGACAACACACTCATGTTTCTTTGCTATACCAAAATCTAGCAACTAAAGAAGTCTTTTATATATTTATGGAAAAAAGGCATTTAATCATTTGCCAGAAAACAAAAGAGTTTTCACGTATATGAAGAAATTTAAGAAATAAGTCAAAACTATTTTATTGGCTAGATCTTGCTATAGCGTAAGGGATTAGGTACTTTCAGGATGAATCGAAAGATTGCGTTGAGATGAGTGCAACAACAAGCCGTTATTCTGTATTGGATTTTTTATTTGTTTATTATTTTTAATTATTTGTTGTATTTCGTGTTTGTGTCGTTAACAAATATTGTTCTGCTTAACTGCATACTCGTTTTGATGCATATTCCATACATGGGTATGTGTATGGGGGTGGGTGTGTATGTGGGTGTATATATGTATGTGTGTATATGTTTGCACCATATCTGGAGAGGCAATTTCAAGTGCCACAAAAAATGTTGAATACAAAAATGCAGTGCTTTTTACGTATTATCTTATAAAAATATCGCGGAAACCAAGAGAGCATCGTAAACGTTAAATTTTGACGTATCTATGTTTGGTTTTTAAAATAAAAAGTATCTATTATTAAATTTTTTTAAATCTACGGAAACTTCCAAACATATGTTATGTATTGAAATACGAGTATTGACAGTCTAAATTTGAAATTTCAAAGGCTGTAGAATCTAAACCGCTAAACTTAGAGCGAAAAGGTTTGCATTTTCATAACTTAGGTTTTCATAATCTATCTTTTAGCATCAACGTTTTGCCTACATAATACATTTTCCGGCTTTCGGGTACTTCCGGTTAAATCGGAACTTGCCCCCAAAGATTGCTAAAACCTAAAACAGAAAAGCCTGTCAAAGTTGCAAAAATTTCAATATGCAACTGTCAATATTTCAAAAACAGTTAAAGAAAAATTTAAAATATTATACATAAATTATGTCTACAATTTTCCGCAGAATTAAAAATTTTATAATATAAACAAAACATAACCGCATTCATAACCCAGATAACACAGACGTATCCAAAAGACATCCGTTGGATGTCCTGCGGACGACCACCCAAAATTGCATGGACATTGGACATCCATTAAGGTCTGAGGATGTCCCATGGACATCCATTGGCTATCCCGTTGGCACAGCTCTGGAGCATTTCTGGATGTCCAAATTATGTCCATAACCTACCCGTTAACTAACCAGTTATGGAATACTTTTGGACATCATATGGATGTCCATAAGGCATCTATTTATAGATCATTCATGGAATACTCTTGGACATTCAATGGATGTCCATAAGGCATCCATTTACAGACCATTCATGGAATACTCTTGGACATTCAATGGATGTCCATAAGGCATTTATTTATAGACCATGCAATACTCTTGGACATTCAATGGATGACCATAAGGCACCTATTTATAGACCATTCATGGAATACTCTTGGACATTCTATGGATGTCCATAAGGCATCCATTTATAGGCCATTCGTGAACAAAATCTGGAAATTAAATAAAAAATGTTTGTTGCTAAACAACTTTATTGAACATTATACATTTATCCAACATATGGAGCCGTATGCCATGTAAACATATTTTGACAAAAACAATCTTAAGATTCTCTTTCTGTATTATTTTTAAGTTGTTGATTTAAGATTCTTAAGATTTTCTTTCTGTATTATTTTTAAGTTGTTGATTTAAAAACAACAAATATTCTGTTGGTTGTTTAAAGTTATTTTTCTCAACCTATATCATCAACATAAATTTAAAACTAAATATTTCAAACAAAAAATTAAATTTAGTGAAAAATAAAATGGACATCATTGCAATTTTAAGATGTTGTTACTCTTTTGTTATAGATCTTTACTTAAAACTGTCAATACACATATTAAAGATTACATATAAACCTTAACAAACCTCATCTAATTGATTGCTATATAGTTTTCTAAATAAATAATTAAAAGATTAACAACCAAATATGATTTTTATTTTTTTAACAGCTAATACCTTTTGAACAGTTAGAGCCATTTTTCAGATTTTTGGAGTGTAATAAGAAAATTAAATTTGTAGATTGTTCCTATTACCCGTGGCGCCTTCATATAACAAACACGTAGCCTAATATAAAGAATGTTCTTATTAACAATAAGAGGGTAATAAGAACATCGTGGTGGGTTAATAAGAACTGGGATGGTTTCGTTGTCTTAAATAGGATTATTCAGACCATGGATTTTTTTTTGCTCACAAATAATCATATATTACCTTGCAGTTTTACGGATACTTTCATATTACGCTTATGTCTTTTAATTAATATTAAAAGTAAATCCATTAAGATTTTAAACCTATCATTATCCCAGGCTCTTCTACCTAAAAACATTTTTTTATATAAACAAAATTGACAAAGTTATTTTCTTTCCTTTGCTCTAGGCATCCACATTTTGATGCTTGTTTCAATGTCCTTTTTAGTGGAATCCTTAAATTGTTAGAAAACAGCCTCTGAAAAAAGACATAAAATAGTAATTAACATCAATGGGTATATATAGGCTGATAAGAAGTAGCGAATAAAATATAAGGGTTTTGTTTGTGTATAATAAAAGCCGAATCTGTTATTTGCAATTATTATCGTCCTTGCTTTTGTTCCAAATTTTCCGTTACTTTTGTTTGTCATATGTGACAACCAGGCATTTTAAATGGGAATCTCAAAATCAAGTATGCTGTAGGTAAAATTTGACGCTAGGCCATCGAAAACCCTTAAATAGAACAACCCATGATGTTGCCCTACGTTTTTTTTTATTGGAATTACCATTTTATAGCAAAAATCATAATATATATGTACAAAAAAAAATATTCCTGTTGGATAATTATTGACGCCTTATTGAATTTGGATTTTTGACAATAAATTATTGACATATTGCGATTCCCCAATTTTGTGAAAGAATTAAAAGTTTCTGTAAAATGAAATAAATATAGTAAAGGAACTATAAAATAGGAAGGTAATATAAAACAGATTAAAACAAAAACTTGGTACCAAGTTTTTGTACGTACCTATATCAAAAAATATACCTAAAACCTTTACTCAAACAACGCTATAACTAATAAATAGCTAACCCTCCGCTATTTAATATCTAAAAAACTAATAAAACCCAACAAATAATATATCTATAATTAGGAATTTTACAAAGGAAATCTAGCAAAATAGAATATAATTAATTAATTATTTAAAATTAACACTTACCTATAAAGTATGTTCCCGCCTTAATGAAAATGCCTGCGTCACGAGCTATATCGGAGATAATTATATTCACAATATTAACCAAACCACATTCATACATAAATATATGTAAGACACGAAAACTAATATCTTTTAAAAAATAATTTATTCTAAACTTGAACTATACAAAATGCGCTCTCCGTTGGGTCACAGTGTCCCTATTATTTAAGGATCCTTTACACTCAACAGGCAATATAACAGAAACATCTGGCTCGATGGTTAACTCTTAAAACTAATAATCGTAAATCTAAATAGACTGGGCTCTAGGAAACGCACTAGTTGGAACCGATGTCAAGGGTTGAATTCCAAGAAGGTGATTGCTCACATATGAAGGGTACAGGGGAAAAACGATCTAAGCGCTATTTCCATAGAACTTTTTTATTATTGATTTCACAGAAAATTTTATTCTTGATAAAAGTTGGTGCTTGGAAAAAAACTAATTTTGACAATGCTAAATTAAGTATATGTGATACAGGGTACTTAAAAAATACGAAAATGATGGTTAAAAAAATAAAAACTTTGGAATATCGTAAAACCTTCTACAGAAAAAATAAAGCTCCGATTATGATAAAAATAAAAGTCAAATACCATTTTTTTCAAAAGTGCGTTAACGAAAAAAATAAGGACAAAATTAAGAAAAAGAGGGTTTTTTTCAATAATTGACATGGATTTTCTGAGCAACGGTGCACTTTTGGAAAAAATGGTATTTGACTTATTTTTATCTTAATAGGAGCTATATTTTTTCTGTAGAAGGTTTTCCGATATTCCAATGTTTTTGTTTTTTTAACCATAATTTTTACATTTTTTAAGTACCCTGTATAACTTATCCTTAATTTAGCATTATCAAAATTAGTTTTTTTCCAAGCACCAAATTTTATCAAGAATAAAATTTTCTGTGAAATCAATAATAAAAAAGTTTCCTAAGAAAATGGCGCTTAGATCGTTTTTCCCATGTACCCTTCATATATATTCAGCAACACGATTTGAGCTTGATATTTGTGGACACTAAATGGATTTCCACTGGATATCCATTTCTGGATGTTCAATTAATGTCCAGTAAATATGGATGTTCATTTGGCATCCATTTTATGACTATGATTTCTATATACATTTGTGGACACTAAATGGATTTCCACTGGATATCCGCTTCTGGCTGTTCAATTAATGTCCAGAAAATATAGTCCATTGGATGTCCATTTCACATCCAGTATATGACCATGGTTTCCATACATTTGTGGACACCAAATGGATTTTCACTGTAAATCCGTTTATGGATGTTCAATTAATGTCCACAAAATATAGTTCATTGGATGTCCATTTACCATCCAGCTTATGACCATGATTTCTATATACATTTGTGGACACTAAATGGGCTTCCATTGGATATCCGTTTCTGGCTGTTCAATTAATGTCCAGAAAATATAGTCCATTGGATGTCCATTCGATGTTCCTGGACATCTGTACACATTTTGTACCTAAAACGGATATCCATTGCATGTCGGGTGTTATCTGGGTGCACACAGCCACCACTCTTCACTTATAATAATTTTTACTGTGTCTATCATTTAAGCAATATAATCTGAATTACATTATTTTATTTTCAGGTGTTTCTTCACAAGCAGCAACCATTTTAGTGTCGACCATCATTAATCTAACCTATATAATATTGACGGTATTATCATATCCTTTACGATTTTTGAGTTCATTAGTGATATTAACTTCTTATCTGCTTATTCTACCACTACAAATACTCTTTTTGCCAATTAAAATTATAATTTTTATAGTAACATTTCCTGCGAGATTTTGCCTGTTTCTTGTTAAGGTGCTTCTCGTCTTTTTGGCGGTTTTGTTGTCTCCGCAATGCGTATACAATTTAATAAACGATATATACGAGTCTACTAGAACGTTACACCAGCGCCATTTAAGGCATTATATGTAAATTATTACCATTTGAAAATAAAGATTTAAAGTATTTGTAATTTATTGCAAGGAGGGATATACATGGAATACATACTACATTGATACGAATTCCATGTATATAATCGGTATGACCAAAGAAGCTTTTTTTTCTTTGATGCAATAAAATTGTAGCTCCTGAACTATTAAAAGAAAATTCTTTTCCTCTAGTAGTTTTCTATGCATGCAATGGTACGTACTGATGGTAGAACAGTGAGATTTGGGCAACTGGAAGGACGAAGTTACCGGTACTGTTCGGTACTTGTTACCAGTGCACTTCCGCGATCGCGGTTTAACCAAAGTAGGGAAAATTGTGACGTAACCGAACAGCTGATTTTTTTTTGGTATTTACCACTTATTACCGCTGTTTGGACTTGGGTTAATCTTTCGGTTATTAATTTTGCAGTATGAAGGAGCAGAAATGTTAGTTGATGTTGATGACCTGGAGACGACAACCAATTTGCTTAATGATTCATCCAGCCATTTCTCAGTAGGTACACAAATATCTGAAGTCTGAAGCTACTAATGCAATATTTGTATCTTTTGGAAGCCACTGGAGGACCTGCAAAGTGTTTTATGCATTTCCATGTATAGGGTTTGTTGATGGTGCCAAGGGATGAGAAAATCATCGATTACGGAAATGGGTGTGGGGAGGGGGACAGATAGGTTGTGTCGATTTTGCAAATTTTATTTTATTTTTTTTTTCACTATAAAGGGGGTGTCCTATAGAGTAGTTTAAGCCAAAAAAAAATAGGAAGATCCGCCACATTTGTTCGAGTGTTGAGCCTAAATTGGTCTAGAACGGCAAACTCCCAATACTACTTTCCCAGGGGTAACGTGACAATAATGAAATTGTAACGTGGAAAAAATAAAATTTTAAAATAATAAAATGTTGGTAACCAACATCGAGGATCTGGCACAGTGTTGCCAAAAGTTGCACATTTTCTTAGCAGGAATAACAAGTAATTACTTATCGAATTGAAGGAAAAGCATTGTTTACTATTTAAGTATGTCTAATATTTCACTTCATGCATGGACCTCCGCTCGCTTCGCTCACTCCGGGGGCGCAACCGAACAATACTAACCCATATTAACCCAAGGCATGCCCAAAATAAAAAATTCAAATATGTTTTACTTTTTTTTCTTCACTTTGGGCATGCCTTTGGGTAGTTTTGTTTCGTTGCGCCCCCGGTACGAGGTAAGCAAGTGGAAGGCCATTTGTAAAGGTAAATATTTGACGATTATTCACATACAAAGAAACAGTGTAATCCAATGAGTGCCTATATTTTTGTTTTATTTAGGTGAATGAATGCAAATTCACATTTAATTTACGATTGGATTACTAATTCATTCCTCAAATCAGTACGCATTTGCATTTATTCAGTTAAATATAAGAAATAATAGAGACCAAAGGCATTTATTTAGGTTACATGAGAAGAGACACTCATTGCGCGCCATTCTTTCTAATGAATTTTGCTAATGAAACTACAGTAAACGTCTTCTTAAAAATATATATTTCGTCTATTGTGACATTTGACAGTAAAAAGGAGGATATTTACAAGTCAAATTTAATTTTGTTTAATGGGGATGCTAAATTAGACCGGGACAAAACGGAGGCCTCTTGTTCTACGCAAA
>MU183745.1:173809-192206 GCA_016904865.1 Pissodes strobi
CCATGAAGCAACCAATAGGGATCTATAAACCCGGCCTTATCATTGCAACTATAGTAAATATAGGTACTCACTCATTGCACACAACACCTACTTACCATGCTTAGATAATCCCCAAAGAAAATCTCTTCGATAGGCCAAAAATTCCCCTCCATTTTTTAATTTTGTTTAGTTAGTTAGTAAGAAACATAACTCTAACTAATTCATATCAGCGACTAGTTAGTTCAGTTGTTATCCTTGAGTGGTGGGGGGCTATGACGCCACACTTACCCATCAAAGTTGTAAACCGAAAGGATAACCGCGGTATTTACCGATGAATAATCAATAATCAATCATTCCAGGCTGAAAATCGGCTTGGGCGAGAAGCATGAATACACCACTTGCGGGGGGGGACTAACCAGGTGCTAACAAAAACTAATCCAAGACATACGACATACCCAAAATCAAGAAAAAAAAACAAAAAATAATAAAAAATTTGAACCCGGCCCGCCGGATTGAGACCCAACCATCTAGACCCCTTGACCACGAAGGCCCAGATAAACCCACCCCAGATGCGAAACCTCCCGCCTAACGCATGAAACAAGAATTCGTTTAAAGCTCCGCCTCCTTGGGATGGCCAGCCATCCCAAGAAATAGTCAGGGCAAGCTCTAGTGTGATTCAAAACGCGAGCCACGCGAGTCTTTTACTTTAGTCCGAGAGCGTTACGAAAAATAATTAATCTTTATTTTATTTTTGTTACAAGTGCCTTTATTTGAATTGTTCTACTAGAAGCGGTGGCAAAAATCATTATTTAAATTACTCCGCGATCCTGAAAGGTATATAAATGTTGTATAATGCACATTCCAGCACACTTATTTCCAAAATTATTGCATATTCTAAAATCGAATGAGCACGAAATTCAATTAAATCTGGAAACTGGCAGATACAATGTTATAGTTAAATCTTTTTTAAATCCAACTAATGTCCGCCAGAATATTGGTCATATATGGGAAATTTATTTATTATTGTGATATCGGAACTTTTGTTTTAAGCAATCAATTCTGCATCTCTGAAAATCTAAAACTGCATTTTCACATTGAAAATGTTTCTGTTTTCCTAATATAGGGCCTCAAATCGTGAAAAAGTTCATGCTACATTTTCCACATTCGTGACGTCATACGTGTCTGAGATCGTGTTAGTTTGTTTATTTAAACCTAAATTTGAATATAACGTATCGGAATCGGTTCAAATGACTAAAATAAATTGGAACTAACTGAAACTAACCGAAAGTTTATTGAACGACAAACCAAAACTAACCAAAAGCACCAAAACGGGCTAAAACGTATCGGACCAGGTTGCAAGAGTTAAAGTAAGTTAAAACTAATCAAAACGAACCAATTTTGGCGACTAACCAAAACTAACCGAAAACATTAAATTTGATTATAACGTGTCGGAAGTGGTTCAAATAACTAAAATAAATTGGAACTAACTGAAACTAGCCGAAAGTTGATTGGACCACTAACCAAAACTAACCAGAAGCGCCGAAACGGGCTGAAACCTATCGGAACAGGTTACAAAAATTAAAGTAAGTTAAAATTAACCAAAAGGAACCGACTTTTGGCGACTAACGCAAACAAACCACAAACATTAAATTTGATTATAACGTATCGGAACCAGTTCAAGTGACTAAAATAATTTGGAACTAACTGAAAGTAACCGAAAGTTGATTGAATGACTAACCAAAAGTAACCAATGGTAACTAAAAGCCCCAAAACGGGCTAAAACTTATCGAAACAGATAACAAATATTAAGTTAAAACTAACCTAAATTAACCGAATTTTGGCGACTGACCAAAACTAACCAAACACATTAAAATTCCTTATAACATACCGGGACCGGTTCAAATAACTAAAATATATTAAAACTAACTGAACTTTACTGAAAGCTGATTGAACGACTAACTAACCAAAAGCACCAAAACGGGCTAAAACGCATCGAAATAGAATAAAAATATTGAAGTAAGTTAAAACTAACCCAAATTAACCGAATTTTGGTGACTAACCTAAAACATTTAAAATGCTTATAACGTGTCGGTACAGATTCAAATGACTAAAATAAATTGGAACTAACTGAATTTTACCTAAAGTTGATTGAACGACTAACCAAAACTGACCAAAAGTAAGTAAAAACATCAAATCGGGTTAAAACGTATAGAAATAGACTAGCAATATTAAAACTAACCCAAATTAATCGAATTTTGGTGACTAACAAAAAATAACCAAAAACACTAAAATTGTTTATAACGTATCAGAACTGGTTAAAATGATTAAAATAAATTAAAACTAACTGAAATTAACTGACAGTTGATTGAACGACTAACCAAAAGCACCAGAAAGGGCAAAAACATATTAAAAATGTTAAGTTAAGTTGAAACTAACTTTAATTAACCGAATTTTGGCGGCTAACTAAAATTAACCAAAACATTAAAATTGGTTAAGACGTATCGGATCCGGTTCAAATGACTGAAATAAATTAAAACTAACCGAAAACTGATTTAATGACTTACCAAAACTAATCAAAAGTAACCATAAACACCAAAAAGGCTAAAACGTATCGGAACTGATTAAAGATATTAAAATAAGTATCTAACCCAAATTACCCGAATTTTGGCGACTAACTAAAATGAACCAAAACACTAAATTTGGTTATAACGTATCGTATCCGGTTCAAATGAGTGAAATAAATTAAAACTAACTAAAATTAACCGAAAGCTGATTAAATAAATTATCAAAACTAATCAAAAGTAACCATAAACACCAAAAAGGGCTAAACCTATTGGAACTGATTAAAGGTATTAAAATAAGTAACTAACCCAAATTAACCGAATTTTGGCGACTAACTAAAATTAACCAAAAACGTTTAAATTGGTTATAACGTATCGGAATCTGTTAAATTGACTGAAACAAATTGAAAGTGACAGAATGTTGATTGAATGACAAACCGAAACTAACCAAAAGTAACTAAAAACACCAAAACGGGCTAAAACGTATCGAAATAGATTAACACTATGGAAGTAAGTTAAAACTAATACAAATAAACCCAATTTTGGTGACTAACCAAAAACACTAAAATTGGGTATAACGTATCGGAACTGGTTCAAATGACTAGAATAAATTAAAACTAACTGAAAATTAGCCTTTTTGGTGCTTTTGGTTTCTTTTGGTTAGTCGTTTAACCAACTTTCGGTTAATTTCAGTTAGTTTTAATTTATTTTAGTCATTTGAACCGGCTCCTATATGTGTTTACAAACTTTAGTTTTTTTGGTTAGTTTTGGTTAGTCATTCAATCAACTTTCGGTTACTTTCACTTAGTTTCAATTTATTTTCGTCATTTGAACCGGTTGCGATACGTTATAACCATTTTAAATGTTTTTGGTCAATTTAAGTCAGTCGCCAGACTTCGGTTAAATTCAACTTACTTTAATATTTTTAATCTATGCCGATACGTTTTAGCCCTTTTTGGTGCTTTTGGCTACTTTCGTTAGTTTTGGTTGGTCGATTAATCAATTTATGGTTGATTTCAGTTAGTTTTAAATTATTTTAGTCATTTGAATCACTTCCGATACGCTATAGCCAATTTTAATGTTTTTGGTTAGTTTAGGTTAGACGCCAATATTCGGTTAAATTGGGTTAGTTTTAACTTACTTTAATATTTTGAATCTATTTCGATACATTTTAGCTTGTTTTGGTGCTTTTATTTGCTTTTGGTTAGTTTTGGTTAGTTATTCAATCAACATTCGGTTACTTTTAGCTAGTTCCAATTTATACTAGTCGTTTGAGTCGCTTCCGATATGTTTTAATCAAATTTAATGTTGTTGGTTAGTTTTGGTTAGTGCTTAAACTATGGCTCGTTTTAGTTAGTTTTAACTTATTTTAATGTTTGCAACCTGCTCCGATACGCTTTAGCCCGTTTTGGAGCTTTTGGTCACTTTTGGCTAGTTTTAGTTAGTCGTTCAATCAACTTTCGGTTAGTTTCAGTTAGTTCCAGTTTATTTTAGTCATTTGAACCGATTCCGAGACCTTCTGATCAAATTTAATTCTAAATATCCAAACTAACACGATCTCTCACGCGTATGACGTCATGTGGCAAATGTAGCATGTACTTTTTCACTATTTGAGGCCTTATATTAGGATAACAGAAACATTTTCAATGTCAAAAGGACCTTAAATCGGCATACATTAAAACGTGTTAAGGGAATTTCTGTAAAAAAGTCAGAGCAGCCATAATAACACAAGATTTCCATGACCGCCTGTTGGGAAAAAAGAAAGTGAATGGCTATTGAAAATTTGTATGTTTCCTGAACCAGTCCACCAACAAAACAGGTTTTCATTTAATTGGTGCAGAGCAACTATTTTAATTTTGAAGAACAATTCAATAATCCGACCCAGATAATTTGGTGCAGGCCGCGTATAACCGTCACGTCAAGGTTAAAGTTGGCTGGCGAGGAATTTGCCGATCTTTTGCATCTGGTGTGGATTTATCTGGGACGAAGGCTTTTGCGATAACCGACAAACTGATTGGATCGAGAAGACATGGCGCGAACGGAAGATTGGTGCACGCACACGCAGGAACGAAAGTGATATTTTGAATCTATCCGCAAATGAATAAACCCATATCAATAGAGATGTGATGATCCGAAAACAAAATAGTTACTCTGATAAACTTTGATTACCTATACATTGGTACGGAAATCACCAATCGCTTCGTATAGCCCCCTTAATATTTATCTATGGTATAGCCACGGCACTTATAACAACCAGCAATATCACATCTTCTTTTTTCGCATCTGCGCAAGTCCGCGCGAAAGATATTCCTTGGTAGGAAATCCGTCAAACTGCCACCAGCGGCGTGGTGTTTTTAAGACTAGTTTATTTGTTGCTATTGGAGTTAAATCAAAACCATAGGCGTGTATTTGTCAAATAATTGACATTGTGATAGTGTTTAAGCAATAAGAACTTTCACAAACCAGAGATATTCTTCCAAGAAGAATTTCTTTAGATTTCCTGCTCATACAACAAGGTATACATATATTTCATAACCCATTGATATTTGAAATTTTATATTACGGCTCTGTTAAAGGAAAATCATACTTATATATATTTTAAATCCAGCCCTGACTTTTCCTACCCAACTGATATTAGCAAGGTCAAATTTAATTATTCGCCTGACAGGTCGAGTAATATTGCAGGAGGTATTGGATATAGCCGTATGACATTGAGACCCGCAATAATCAGTGCAGTGGGCCTGAATAACAAACGATGACGATGGATAATGGATAGATGCATACGAGAGGTTAGTGGCATAGCTTATTTTTACTAATTGAGATTTTACAAAATTTACGTCCATCGTTATGAAAACTGTCAATAATCAAATCATTTTGTTCTGTTTTGTTTTGATACCATTGGTACTAGTAAAAAGTACAACTTGACAGTTGATTTCAGAAAGGACAAGTCGGTGTGTCGGTGAAAAGGAACAAAATGTTCAGTTTTCTATTTTTACATTATAATCAAGAGTTGACACTGCATCTGACTTTTTGAATGGCTTTTTATTTCTTTTATTCACCCATTACTTTAATGTTTATTTTTTAACACTAGTTCTCTGCTCATTTTCTTTAAGTTTCATTTTAATGTTTCATTGGTTTATATCTAAATACTTGATTTAATATTATGGTTTTTTTATTTTAGTTATCCATTTCATACATAGACTTTGGTTTTATTGCTTTTATTGAAATAAAACCTTGAGCCGACCGATATACCGAATTAGTTTGTGTAGTTATTGAACACAGTAATCATAATCAAAGTAACGAGTAGAATACATGATTACTAAATAGTCGAAGAATAAAGAAGAGATAGTAGATTAACGACTGGTAAAGAACACTTGAAACTTGAAAGTAACGAAAATCAATATCTCTATTCTCTACAGACCAATAGTGAGGTGTCTAATTAGCGCCTAGTGGCTAGGTCGCGCGGGTATAAATCGTTCCCGACATAGAAATAGGACTCCTAGAAGGCTGATAGAGTGAGAAGTCCCTCACGGAGAAACGGAGAAAACAATAGGGGTTGGGTGATAATACGCTTGCGCGGGCATGTAAATAAGACCTTATATTTACTTGCTTACATGCAGTTTATATAACAACACCGTTGCCAAACTACCGTTTTATGTGTATTTTAATTAGATGACTACTGAAAAACGTGGGAAGTAAACCCCGAAACGGAATTTTTTAAAATCTGTTTCATATTATAAATTTACTCTAATATTTTCGAAGTATATGTTGCTAAGATTTTTGATTATGTTAATAATTTTTGTGTTACGTTAAATCCTAGTACTTTACATATCTTATACTTGGCAACGTTGCGAAATTGCAAGGACGTAGACCCGATCGGACGCCATCATGAATTCTTGTTTTCTTTGCTTTTCGACTTTCGATGTTCAGTTTTGTAAAGAGTTCTTGTGTTTTTTATTATTGCCGTATGTTTGATAGTACTATAATTCGTGTTCGGTGTTATTTGAGAAAAATTCCTTCAACTTAATACTCAACATGCCCTTATACAGACAGGCACGCGCAAAAGCTACGAAACTCAGCGTTTCTGTCTTACACATGGATATTTTGTCTCTCTTCCTTCGTGAGTAGATCTGCTTATATACTCTTATATATTAGCCTTCTAGGAGTCCTATTTCTATGGTTCCCGATGACGAAATAGTGCGTGCGACGCCTCCCTCTCTCTGTTACGACTCCAGCGCCATCTAATGTATGTGACGTTGACTCGAGCGATTGTATTCGTGCTATGTCTTCGTGATGCAGTCAATTTGCAGCATAAGCCGCATTTTAAGATCCTTTACACAAAAAGTGCACTATGTAAAACTCGACCTCTCCTATTGGTCGATCGATCTCGTATTACAATATGTCTTCGTGATGCAATCAATTTCTGTCAAGAGCTCTCGTGGTGTAGAGGTTTAGATAGCTGGGTCAATTCAAATGAAACAAATACAATCGCCAACACAAGGTTTGACCCCAATTTCCATATCAAACACGGTCCTGTATATAGCAAACTATCTCTCTTCTATGAACAACATATTCCACTTAACAATAAAATAAATTCTCAAAGTTCCGTAAAAACAGTAGTTTTTCTGTTGTTTTTTAGGACTTATTCATCAAACTTTGCTTAATTCTTATCGTTTCGAACTTAACCATGTAAATAAAAACCAGCACACAGTATGTAAATATATATATTCAACCAATTGTATGCCAAAGAAAAGTTAAAAAGGTTTTTTGTAAATATATTTTTCCTCTGTAAATAGCATATACATAACTAAGCCTTAAATAATTTCCCTTTCCTGCCTACGTTGAAGAAATTCATAAAATTGTAACTTTATATAAGGAGCGTGCTCCAGAGAATGAAAGAAATGCCAACAGTACGACAGTACGGCTTATCTTAAAAATAATGGCTTACACCCAGCCAACCCATGAGGTGCTGTATCGCGTCCTGTTTCGATTCGATTAAGGTCGTAAGGAAATATTGCGAACTATATATACATAATGTTATAAACATTTTAGTATTAAGATAATAGCCTGTACTATATACCACTTGAAAGTTGTAAATAAATGATTCTGATTCTGATAGCTGGGTCTCACCTGGACGGCTCGGGTTCAAACCCCGTTGCTTTTTTTTATTTTTTATTTCAAGATTATGTTTCTAAACAGTTTTTTCTTGATTTTGGGTATGTCTTGGGTTAGTTTGGGTTAGCACCTGGATAGTTTCCTTTTCTTGAGCCCCCGTAGCGAGCGGAGGATCATACGGATCGACCAATAGAAGAGGCCGATTGTTATATAGTGCTCTATTTGTGTAAAGGATCTTATAATGCGCATAAGGCGTCGTGGTCTAGAGGTTTAGATGGTTGGGTCTCGATTCTGTGGCTAGCCAGGCTATCGGCCGCGGCCGGCGACTCGGGTTCCAACCCCGTTGCTTTTTTTATTTTTTTTTACGGTTAAGTTTCTAAACAGATTTTTTCTTGATTTTGGGTATGTCTTGGGTTAGTTTTGGTTAGCAAATATTTTTTTTCTTCATTTTAGGTATGTCTTGTGTTACGTTTGGGTTAGCCCCTGGTTAGTTTCCCTCTCTTAAGGCCCCGCAGCGAGCGGTAGCGAGCGGAGGGTCATGCGAAATATTACTTATTGTAGTACGTGCCCGTACTTTGGATGCACTTTTTACGAAATATACAGTAGCTTGCATGTGTTTCCTCGAATAAATAACACAATCGTGTCGGGAACGATTTAGACCGGCGCGACCTAGCCACTAGTAGGTTTCTACACAGACATTAGCGTCTGGCCGCTACCTGCAACTGGCTTATACATCGCAAATTTTATAGGGCGACTGTAATGTAAATGTGCATAATTTTCGATGCGGCGATGTCGCTACGTTCTAGCAAAATTTCTGCAACGCCTCGGTGGTGTAGAGGGTATGTTGCGCGTAAAACCCTTTTAAATGTGTTAGCAAGATATAATGAATAAGTTAGTACCTACCCTTAAGGATGCGGCCAGCGCAACATGTGTGCTCCGACTTGCTCGTCGGCGTGGGGTGGGTCAGTCACTTACTCTTGACCAGGGCGCCATCAGTTTGAAGTATCCAAATCCGCAGACCCAAACTAGAAGATCCTCGGTCTTAAGAATCCATAAGGGCGATCCAAAATCGACAACTATCAGCTACACAAGGGCGATTTAAAATCCAGACGACTATTAACTACACTTGTTTGGTTGAGGTATGTCAGAGCAAATAAAAGACGGTCACGTTCGTGCAGGTTTTAAGTTTATTGGCGTTCGTTAGGTTTGACGGTAACGTGTTGTCATATCTCTTTCAATAAACAAAATGATATAAATATAAAAAAAAGTCTGTAAGAGCTTGATTGGAAACAAATAATAACTAGATATATGCTCACAAATATTAAACTAGATCATATCAGATGTAACAGTATGACATAATAAATGATTATGGCAAATCCAAAAACAATTTTAACTAATCAATCAATAACCGCAATATGCATAAGGTATCTATCGTCCCATCAACTAATAATTAAAAGTTATCAGGATAATACTTATTACTATTAACTTCGTTGCGCGTGTACCATGGTATACTCGCAATTGCACCTAAATAATCGTTAAAGCCTCAGTTTTATGAGATACCGTTATGTAAAATTACTATAATCAGTCATTTAGTCAGTCAGAACGTCAATGTTTATCATTTACCACAATATGAATTAAATTGTAAGAATAATGAAATGTTGCATAAAAAACTATAAGCATTAATTGAATCACACTAGTAAATATCGCAGTTATTTAGATACGCATTGGTAAGCTTTGCTTACACCTAAACAGTTCCAAAAATAATTATATCATTACCTCGCAGAAAGAAATAAAAACACGCAATTTAATACACGCTGGAAAATACTAATAACACGCCAACAACATTATAACATTATTATAACCTAAATTTATCTTAGCCGGTCTTCGCCGATATCACCTACGGCCTTCTGCACTTAGACTACTGCTAAGCACCTTGGGACCCATAAACTTTCAGTGGTATTTGAGGTAATGTTCATAACTCTATGGCTGCAGTCGGTACCAATGAAACACAACCAACTGTATTGACTGGTAGCTACTTGGTTAGCTACTTAAACTCTCCCCAAGCAAAGCTCGCTCCAAACAAAAAATGGCTTGCTCCATATACACAACTCTAAACAAAAATAGCTCCAGCCAAAAATATAGCTCCGTCTAAACAGATAGCTCCCAGAAATAATTGGTTCCTAATAAAAACTGGCTCCCGATAAAAAAACCCTGATAGAGTAAATCCCCTGTACAGAAAATAAATGAGTATGTACAAAATATAAGATATGTATATTTATTTACCTAGCTACGTAGGGTAGGGACGACTTGGGAGCAACGCTCTCTCTCCTACAGGCATTCCTCGAGGAAGGAAACGGCATACTTTGTTCCAGAATCCACTGCACGTGGCAAGTCACCAACCAAAAATCTTGACTCTCAGGCAAAATCCATGCAATCCAGTCAAGCAATTTACTACAGCAACCCAGCAACTATGCCACTTTTTACCCGAAATAAGTATAGTCCCCCTTAAGGTGAATTAAAAATTCTTACACTTTTTATCAGGCATACGCACTACCTCCTTTGAGGGTTTTTGAAGAAAGAGAACGAAATCTGGTCAAAATGGACTGCCTAGATCGTAAAATTCAATGTTAAAAAGCTAGCAAAAACTCTACCTACAGGCCCGCTTTACACTGGCCTGTAGCCTAGGCGAAATACTACCAGCCGTTTGTCGTCAAATCTACCAACATCTGCAATATGCAATGAAACGTCCCTAAGGCTGTATGATATTATGCATTGCTGGTAGGACAAAGTAATCCAACGATAAATCCATTATTGACAATAACTAAACAACCAAAAACTAAATCATTCCGAACGACGGCCATTTAAAACTAATCAAAGCTGTTCAACGCATAAATTTACGAAAATCCGACCTAAAGATACCTTAAGCTGGAGCCAGTGTCCTTGCTGGAACGCTTGCGAAGCAAATCGAACAACGTTGCCAAGTTAGGGAATACATGCATTTACTAAAACATCCTGACTACGTAGTTTTAAAGTAAAAGCGAAAAACAGTCGTTTAATCCACAAACTAATAGTAGCATATCGATTAATTATGTATTTTCATGATGGCCTGAATTGTAACAGCGTCAAAATCTCACGACGACCGCTTAGCGAATATAACATCTGGCAACGTTCCAAGAATATCCCTTCCATTTATTTTATTCGTCATAGGCAACCAACAATTCTTATTTTCAATCACTATTACGTTCGCCTTCGACGCCTTCCATCTGACGTTTGAAGGTTATATCAAAAGTAAACGTAAACATTGATCGAATTTAAATTTTCCCTATAAAATATTGAAACAAACCCATGAATAATAACCGAGAATTCCCAAAACCAATGTTTCTGACATTCATGAGACCGTTTTTAATGTATATTATCATCGAAAAGGAAATAATTCGCAAGGTAAGAGATTTAATTGAACGTTTCGAACTGTGTTGCTATACGGCCTATAACTTGAATGTTTTTCTCGATAGCAAGCAGCAGAATACGGTACGATTCAAAGATTGATTATGTACTACGCCAGCGATATCAAACATAGAAAATCAAGTTACGTATATAACTATCGTGTTTCCAATCTATTCCTCTAATAGCTCGATAAAAGGCAGGATCCAAACGAGTAAGTAGTCTCGTAGTTTAGTGATAGATCTAGGATTAAAGGTGTAATAACTGACTTTATTTGACCTCTATCTGTTACATGTTTTCATGCTAAATTGACATGTAACAGGTAACGTGCTGCATGTCATTCCGGCGCTGCAGGTTCGATTCCCGTCGATCGCGACAGATGTTTTGTTTATTGTTTTTTTATTTATTTACCTTTTTTTCTTAATTTTGGGTTAGTTTGGGTTAGTTTTGGTTACCACTTGGTTAGTTCTTATTGATTGAGCCCCCGTAGCGAGCGAAGCGAGTGGAGGGCCATGCAAAGCCATAATAATACCTAGCAATGTGAAAGTCAAAATGGAATCCATGGCGCTAGCCGCCAGTCTGCAGAACCGTATCGATCCAGTGTTTATTATTAATTTCGAGTTTCATAACTCGAAATTAATTACGTACATTTACAATGTAGCGTATGTTATGTATCGTCAAACGCGCATATACTTTTTCCAAGCCCGTGCCCAGTAGACGCGAAATCGACACGGTTCTGTAGTGTCGAAATTGGCCACAAATCCGTGTTGAGTTTGCGACCTACTTGGTATCGTACTCAACACAGAAACGGGAATACGCGTTCGCGTGCCGCCTGAATATAGGCAATCACATATTTGACATTGGTTGTCTATATTCTGGCATTAGAAAGAACACGTTTTACACTAACGGTTACAGACAGCCCGCAAAACACATTCACGTCACAGATACCGCCTGACGTGCGTTGTTTAATGTTCGCATTTGAAACGTTTGCATTAGAATGTTTAATATTACACTTCACGCATAGCCCTCCGATCGCTTCGCTCGCTACAGGGGCGCAACGAACAAAAGCTAACCCGAGCCATGTCCAAAATCAAGAAAAATTAAAACTAACCGCAAAAATTAACGTGAGCGAAACTGCGGGTAAAAGCTAAAAGTGTCCTATGTCCTTTACTATGCTCTTAAAATTATCTGTACAAATTTTAATGATGATCGGTTATGTAGTTTACGCGTGGAAAATGGAATTAAAACTAACCGTAATAATCAACGCGAGCGAAGCAGCGGGTAAAAGCTAAAAGTGTCCTATGCTCCTATGTCCTTTACTATACTCTTGAAAATATCTGGACAAAATTTCATGATGATTGGTCGAGTAGTGTATGCATGAAAGCCTAAAAAACAAACAAACAAACACATTCGCATTTACAATATTAGTTAGGATTCTTTAGTAATACTTACTGGCAGCTTGAATCGGAGTGGATTAATCCACTGCACAAATTCGACACGAAAATCTAGTGCCACCAGAAATAACATCAACCTATGGACACAGCTTATTCACTACCAGCTAGTCATCTTGGGGCGGCATCCTTTGATTTGGGAAAGTCAATAACCAAATTTTGCAAATTTTAGAAGAGGGTCATTACTTAATATTGTGTTAAACGTCTGGGCGTCTGAATAATATTTTTCACAGATCGTTTAATTTAAACTATGCTTTTTTATCGTCTGAAATCCGTTTTAAAACGATTTTAAATGGCAAGATTGTATCAAAATCCGAAATTTCCGGTGTTTTTTAGGACGATAGCCGTGGCTTCGGACAAATTTGTCGTGGATTTTGAAGCGAAAACTTATTTTAAATTCAACCGTCCATTAAAAATAAGCTGTGCTATGGATCCAAATACACTGCGAATATAATATAATGAAAATCTAATACCGCCTTGGCGGCTAGCTTGTTAGAAGCGCCATTTGAGTCGTTGCAATAGCGGCCGTCCTGGATTAGCTTGCTTCTCAATGCGCACCGGTTAAAATGTCACATCGGTTTACACATTCCGTCCCCACATTTCCGTCCCATTTGCCTAGATTTACACATCAAAAAATAAATGAGCGAGTCTGCTAGTACTCGAGACACTGATGTGTAAATATATCTTATATTATATCAATATGCACACATATTTGAGCAGCCTTCGTAAAATTACTGCTCATGGTTATGTGTCACAGCCGCTTACACATTTCCGTCCCCATCCGCATGCACATTTCCGTCTCATTTGCCGAGATTTACCATCATACCGTCGCGTAAGATGTCCACACATCAACAAGACAAGTAAAGGAATTAATATAATGAGGGCTGTAACAAGAGTATGATGGGGTGCGGATCCAAAAGTATTATTTTCAATTTATAAGGGAATGCATATAATAAGGGCTGTGATAAACAAGCAAGTGGCAAACATCAAAGAAAAATGTCTGGCTTTTAAAACACACAGAAGTAGAATTGTATCATCACTTTTGCACGGATGCATCAGAGCGCCAGTAGATAGGGAATCTAAGGAAGCAGGTTTGGGAGTTCATTGTCTAAACCTTAAATACAGCCATTATGTGTAAGGATAAATTGAAGTAAAATAAGCAGAATAGAAACTATAAAGAATAATAAAGATCTGGATCACATATACTTTTTAACAAAGCAAAGTTTGATAGAGGTGGACTAACTGGATTGGGTATTAGGCTATATTGGATACCAGGACACCTTAGCATCAAGGGCAATGAAGAGGCCGATCGACTTGCCAACATAGGTAGAATTTTAAATGTTCCACATCCTATAGAAAAAGAAATATATCTCAGGTATAAAAGTAAACCTGTTTAAGAGTTAGAACATATCATGGCGAAGGTCATTGTATAGTAAGGGGAATAACTGCATTAATTTAACTCAAGAATTCCTAAGAACTTTGGTCTACCTACTTAACGGAATTCGCAGATAGAAGACACATAACAGTAATCATAAGGATTAGGATCATATAACTCGGCATATTTTTCTACTAATACAATAGCTTTTCATCCTTCATCTTGCAGTACGGCTGAAACAAACACACTGCCAACCACATATCAATCACAAATAAACGGTTTAGGAAAAAATCACAGGCAGCGAGTTTCAGTCTAGTCACCATCTAGAGAGGATTCTATGGATCCTAGCACTGCCAGGTGCATCTGTTATGGTCTGGAAGAAGGTTTCCCATGAATTCCTTTTCGCCTCTCTGATGGCTTTGTTGTAGTTCGTTAGAGCAGTTCTGTATTGATCCCATATGCCGGTCTCTTTAGCTCTATTAAAGAGTTTACGAACCTCCTTCCTTTGTTTGTCAAGGTAGTTGTTACACCAAGTGGTTCCTCTGTTATCCCTTTTAGTCTTGAGTGGATATTTTTCATGATAAGCGGTATTTATGGCTGTCCTCAGTTGCTCCGAGGCCAGCTCAATCTCATCACGATTTGATATCTTTGCAATAGAGGTCCGCATCTGCTCCTGAAGGGTAAGACTAAAACCATCCCAATCAGTGCACTTAGGGTCCCTGTATTCAAAGATGGGTCTTTCACGTGTTTTCAGATTGAAGAGAATATGTCTATGATCTGAGCACGAGGGGGTGATGACACTATCCAATCTGAGATTCTTGTAGATAAGAGATTATCACTGATCGTTAGATCTAATACCTCCTGCCTATTGGCAGTTACAAAGGTTGGTTCAGAGCCCCTGTTATTAACAACCAGCCCCTCCCCTAGTAAATAATTGTATAATGACTGACCTCTTTGGTTGGTGTCCGTGCTGCCCCACACTGTATGGTGCGCATTGGCATCACATCCTACTAATAGATGGGTGTTCTTCCTCCGACTGTAGGCGATCAAGTTCCGCACTTCAATTGGAGGAGGTTGGTTTGCTTCAGCGTCCCCAGGAAAGTAGGCAGAGCATACGGTCATATTCGTTGTGCCCTGTCCCGTGGGTATTTTGACAAGCGCTGTCGCCATGTCCCGCGGGCAATGATCAGAAATTTTGAAAAATTTCATGTTGCTTTTGATTAAGATACATGCTCTGGGTCTGTTTCCAGAGCAAATTATCTTACCTGATGTATTACCTATGCCTCGTATTTGGCCTGTGGTTGCTAGCCAGAGCTTCTGGAGAAGGGCGATATCTACCCGCCCTTCATTAAAACTTTTGCCAAGGATGTATGAAGCAGCCTCATGTTGCAGATTGGCCTGCATAAAAATGGTCTTATTTTCCATTTTTCTTCCCAGTCTGCTTGCCCAAGGGGGCCCTACCTCCTTGATTTTTCGACCCTTTGGTCCCCTTGCCAGGGATGGACTTTCCTTTCCCTTTCAGGGGGCCTGGTCGAGGTGCGACATTTTTTGAGAGGAATTTGGCTCCCTCTCTGCCTGCCACCAAATGTTGAAGCTGTTGCTTCCACCAATCCAGTCTCAGGTTTGGAAGCTCCTGTGAAGGCAGGATCCACCCTACCTTCAACTTCCCCCTGAGGGGCTTCGGTGGAAGTGCCAGCCTCCTGTTCATGTGGGGCGTCTCTCCGACCCCGTGGCTTAGAACGGAATTGCACCTGTCCAAAGCCAAAGAAGGGCCTGCACTCCATCCCCTTCAGAGTCGCAATTGATTCGTCATCAACGGCGAACGTCCAGGTTTATCCTGGACCTGACTCTTTCCGGTGTAGAATTACCCACTCTCGGGTGTTTAGACTGCGGTTCATATTCCGAAGTCTTGTAAGAACCACTTCCGATGTCAACCGTTTGTCGAGTAGAGTGTTAGTTATGGTGTTATGTTATTACCAAAGATACATTACTTGTATGTATCTTTGCTGTTACTTTACTAATCCTAGTGTTTTATAAGATTGGTCATAGGGCACCCCTCGACGCGATTTGTTTCACAATTCATTCACGGATAAAACTAGTGCTGGCCATATACTTACTGGTGAAAGCCAAAAAGGATTTTAAAAAAAACCTAGCTTAGTGAAAATATTTTAATAATTGAATCGTCCTCGTTAGATCAGAATTCTTGACCTAGACAAATCTACATTTTTCCAGAATTTATTTTTCCGCGAGCAGCACACCTGATAATCGAGTCCGCTTTGGCACTTACCGGAGCGAATTCGGGGAACTGCCGATTCGAAAATCTAGGCCCTGTATTTTATAATGGGGTCATTGGGGTCAAGTCAAAGACAGGGGTCAAGTCAAGTGAGCCGTGAGCCTGGAATTTTTTTGACAAGTGACAAGTGAGTGGTGCCGTGATGACATAAGAGGAAAATGATTTTTGTCCTTGTGTTAAACAATTTATTGTATTTTAACAGGTTTGTTGTCGTCACTAGTTTTTAAATAAAATAATGATTTCATGGAACAAACAACGGAGTGCAAGTAAATGATGTTTTATTTTTTTAATACTTTCAAATTGTTACCTATAAATCAGCTGTTTGGTGTCAGTCGCGATGTCAGTTTTTGATTATTCCTGTTCTGAAGAAATTTTTTGAAATATAAACAATAGTGCCTTGTTTACTTGTATTCAGATTGATATACAAATTTAGAACATGTTCTGGATATAAACAGGTTTCTAGGTCACATTCTTTGTCCCGAATGTCTAAAACATTTGTAGACACAAAGGATTCTTTGCTTTTTAGGAATTTTTCTACCTAGTTTTTAATAATGTTCAATACTACAGTATTATAAAGGATATTTCAGCGAAATGGATGGTATACACTGTTCTCAATTTATTTTTTATAATGACTTTGATTCTGCAAACCTGTCAAGAGTTGAATATGTTCTACACAGCGAATCCGGTAAGTCTTCAAATATCTAGAATAATATTGTAAATTTAAGTTTTATTTGAAGTGTTTTATATTTTTTGGAAATGGTGTTAATAGGTACAAGGTTTTTTCTTATAATTTGCCACCCCTTTAGCAACTGTATTTAAAGAGACACAGAAAAAATGTTCAAATAAAAGTTTCAGGATTTGCTTTCTTGGTTAATGGCTTTGCTTCTATGCAATTGCCAGCACGATTTGGGGGTGACCGCGATGCTGACCAACTTTCGCTATGACACAAACTACTTCTCAGTTACTTATAGCTGTAACTGTGGGCTATTACACAAGTGCTGTCAACATTACTCTAAACTTTTGCTGCTAAAATACGGCCACAATTAGTTCTAACAGGCACAACAAAGGTACAGTGAGTAAATGTCACATGAACAAACAATTCCAGAGGGGATCTGAAAAGGACAACAACATTTATGTGTCAACAGATGAGCATTATAGTTTTATTTTATTGACACTTGGAAATTCATTAGTTTGATTGATTCTTCAGTATGGTTTAGACAAAACTGAGTGCATTGATATTGGCATAGGAAACCTATCACAATAATAATAATAATAATAATAATAAACGTGTTTTATATATGCATACAAATATACAATTACTTATAAGTAAAATATATTATGATGCACACACCCAGATTACAGTTGGGGAAGTTTAGCCATAGGCCATTCTTCCATTTAACCAACTGCAAACCCTATGTGGCCATGCAGTAAAAAAATAACCAAAATAAATATAATTTCCAATAGAAATTTTTAAAACCCCCCAAAATAGTATATTATGATATAAGTGTATAAGAGGGCCTTTAAAGCACGCGCGACCTATTTCAAAACACGACGCGCAGTGGAGTGTTTTGTAAGTCGCAAGGGCTTTAAAGGCCTCTTATACACGTATATCATACGCTACTTTTTATTACGAATGCATCATAATCTCAAAAATGTTTTAAATATTAAATTTAAGGGATAAATTGACGAATATATTAATCTGTCACATTTGACATGATCAAATGTTTCTATAGCAACCTTTAAAAAAGTAGGCGCGTCATAAACATCATTTTATGCACGCTGTAGCGTGCGATAATCGTTGATTATGATGCATGCGTAATAAAAAATATATAACGTAACAAATTTATAGTATTATACAATACTGATCTCATTCAGTAAAACATTTTTATAGGTAAGCTTAAATTTCTGTAATGAACAGTGTTTAAGATTAGGTGAAAGCGAGTTATAAAGTTTAATACAGTTATATGAAAAGCCTTTTTGAATGATGAAGTTCTATGTTTAGGAATTGAAAAATCATTAAAGTCTCTTAAATTTAAGTTATGTACATTCGATCGTAGCTCTAATTTTTGGTATAAGAAGTTAGGTTTCTTACAGTCTAAGAGTTTTCTAAAGAAAATCATAGAATACAATTTGTATATATTATTGCACCTTAACCATCTGATACTCTTGATGCTGTTAGATA